>CABFPE010001332.1:0-45648 GCA_900660155.1 Hofstenia miamia | reverse complement strand
ATCGTCATCCTACCCAAGAAACTTGGAAGCCACACAAACCCCAGAGTCAACAAGACATGAATCTTCTTCCGAAACAGGAACCCCAAAAATAATGGAAATTCTGAGAAAAAACAATGAAACAGAAACACTACTACGAGAGGAAATCGGTCTGTTAATGAAAAGAATAGAGGATATTGAGTTAGCAAGCATGGAAACAATCAGGAATATCCAGATCGACATGGACACCAGATTAATCGAACAAAGCGAAGTGTTCCAAAGTGAAATCAAGTCACTGACAAAACAGCTAACAGAATTGAATAGCAGATTCCTTGAACAAAACCAACTCTTGCAAGACAAAAACAAGATGTTAGAAAGGACGAATCGGCAGCTAATACAGGATAATGATATACAGGCTGCGGAGATACTACAACTCAAAGGTCAAATAACTCGACTTGAGGCAGATAAGGATGAAAAATCGGCACATGCACAGAACGAGCTGATGGAAATACAAAATAGGCGATTGGTCGAAGAAAAAGACTTGAGACAGGAAGAGATAGCCCAATTAAAAGACAGGGTGAGGTTACTACAGCTCAACAAAGACGAACAGGAAAACATGCAATCCCATAACTTCCAATTCGTAAGCAGAAGCCATAACTGCGCAGCTATGGAAAGAGGAAGCAACGACAAGAAATATGAAACCGAAATATAATAATTCAATATTGAACCAGGAGGTGGGAAACGACATGATTCCCTGCAAGGCCACATTACCGAAATTCAACAGAAGGGTGGATGGCTATAATCCAACTTTCGGAGAGTGGCTCCAGATGTTCGAACTGACGATGGCGGAGAGAAAGGTGAGCCAACACTCGGCAGCGGCAAGATTTCCTTTATACCTGACAGGAGCAGCAGCGCAGCACTATCTGCTACTAGATCCTGAAACGAAAACAGATTATAAATTATTAGTCGGTGATTTTATAGAATATTACGGAAACGAAAGTTTCAAGAATCAATATCGGATAATCTTAAACGGAACGAAGATGAAAAAAACAGACGATATCCGAAATTATATACAACAAGTCGAAAGATTAGTGACACTCAGTTCAAGGGAGAATCAATACTCCAAGTACGACCTTTTTTCGCACATCTGCAAGGGGATGCCCGATAACATAAGAGCACAGTTCGAGATCAAGTGCGACGTAGACGACAAATTGGAAAGAATGATTAGGAAGGCAGTGGATATACAAGCGACAATCGAAAACAACGCAAGGATAAACGAGAAGGCAGCCTGGCACAGAGAAGCGCCGAGCTGGAGGAACAACCTCAAGCCAAAAAATACGACTAAAACATACGAAGCCGACAAACAAGATAAGACCATAAAAATAAAGACCAGAGACGGAAAAACGAAGAAGGTCCGTGAGAAAGACATCAAATGTTACAACTGCGGAAAAAAGGGGCACAGGAAAGATGAGTGCCACAAGCAGATAAACATGATCGGAGAAGAACAGGGGTACTTCGAAGAGGAAGATCTGATAGAATCGGAAGGAGAAATAAATGAAGAACCCCAAACGGAAGAGGAATCGGAAAACTAAGTGGAGCGCCGACTCCTGAAAACCGCGCAGCAGTAATGATCATGGCGAATATGGACACAGTAAACACAATGACAATATCAGTTAACGGGATTATGATAAAAGCGACTATTGATACGGGAGCGGCAACTTCGATAATCACAGATGACTGCGCAACTAAGTTAGGATTTCTCAGAGAAGACCTCACCAAGTGTAACAAGAGGCTTATCAATGCATCTGGCGAATATATCGATACTAAAGGAGTATTGGAAGCGGTGCAGTTAAGAGTGGCCAACACCACGTTTGAGCAATCACTAGTGGTAGTAGACACACATAACAACATGCTACCATACGAGATCATTCTGGGAGATGACTTCCTTGTTAAAAACAAATGTGTTATCAACTACGCAGACAGAACGATAAAAGTCAAAGAGGAAGAAATCGAGATTGAAGAAGAACAGGGCGGAGAGAGAAAGATAACGTTTGAACTACAGGAAGACATACATCTGCAACCGCACCAATGGAGAATGTACGAGATCGAAACGGAGGAGGCGATCACAGCCGACGTGATGATTTATGAAAATAAAGGAATAAACACTAAAAGAGTGTCAATGCCGTCAAGCATATGCGCAGTGAAAAACGGAAAAGGCAAGATCCCAATTCTTAACCCAACAAATCGAAACGTAAATTTAAGGAAGTCGCACGTAAGGATATTCGGGAAACATGTAAAATCGAACATCAGAGTAATTTGGAAGGCATTGGAAGACGAAGATGGAGCCGACGACTTGTATGGTTGATTCAAGGACTTACAAGTGGAAGCGCAAAGTACTCCACATGGCCGACTCGAGGGCGAGTGGACGAACACCATCCAAGTCGCGAGTACTCCCAAAGGCCGACTCAAGGGCGCTGGGACGAAAGCAACCGACGACGAGTATAAGATCCCGGACATCGAAAACGAAAATTACCAACACCTGAGCGAAGAGGAGATGCAACTGTTAAGGAAGATGCTAAGACGACACAAACGGATATTCAACTACGGAGAAATAAGTGTAGGGCAAGCGATAGGGGAAAAACACAAGATAGTAACAACCACTGACAAACCAATAAAACTCCCCTGTAGAAGAGTGCCCGAACAGATGAAGGACGAATACAACCGAATACTGGAAGAATTGATAGACAATAAAATAATACGTCCAAGTGAGAGTCCCTACGCAGCACCAACGGTGTTTGTGAAGCAGGGAGATAAATACCGGCTATGCATAGACTTCCGGAAACTGAACGAAGTAACAAAGAAAGATTCGTATCCCTTGCCAAGAATCGAAGACATGTTATATGAAGCAAGCAAACATAAATATTTCACGACATTAGATCTGTGCAAGGCGTACTGGCAGGTACGAATGGAAGAAAATGACATTGAAAAGACAGCATTCATAACACCGTATGGATTATACGAATGGATCTACATGGCGTTCGGGCTATGCAACGCACCTGCAACGTTTCAGAGATACATAACAAAGGTCCTGAAGAATAAAAAACACAGAATGGAGGATGGCATCAATGCATACATAGACGATATAATTGTGACAAGCGACACAATACAAGAACACATTGAGAAACTAGATAGAACGCTAACAATCCTAGGAAAAGCGGGACTCCACATAAACAGTAACAAGTGCGAAATCCTAAAGGAGAAAATCATCTTCCTAGGAAGAACAATAGAAAAGGGAAGAATATCAATGAAGGACAACGCAAGAGAAATGATACGGAAGATAGAGAAACCGAATAACAAGAAGGACATCCAAAGAATAATGGGGTTTTTCAATTATTACGGCACATTCATTCCCAATATCGCAGGAAAAACTGCAAAGATGACGAAGCTGATGAGAAAGTCGGTACCATTTGTCTGGACTTGGCAGGAGCAGGAAGAACTAGATAAGATCAAGGAAGAATTAGCGAAATTGCCATCACTGAATACACCGGATTACGACGAACCATTTATACTAGACTGCGATGCGAGCAAGGTCGCCATAGGTGCAACACTAGGACAAATGAAAAACGGGAAGGAAGTACCAGTGCAATTCTTTAGCCGCAAATTACGAACAAGCGAAGAGAACTACGGATCAACCAAAGTAGAGATGCTAGCACTAGTGGAAAGCATCAGGAAATTCAGACACTTCTTGATTGGAAAAGAGTTCCGAGTACGCACCGACAACAGCGGCCTCGCGTGGCTAAAAAAATTCTCAGGAGACAAATCAGGCATTGTATCTCGATGGATAGAATATCTAAACGAATTTACATTCACAATAGAACATCGGAAGGGTACCCTACACAGCAATGCAGACTTCTGGACATCATTACCAGAATATCAGAGGGACGCAGAAAAAATAGATGGAGAGAAGCAGCAATTTCAGTTCCTACCACATAATCAATACGACGAACTGCCAGAAATCAATGTAGATAAGAAGGGCCAGACGGTGTTACCTATTATAATAAAAGAAGAAATCTCTGAGAAGGAAATCATAGAAAAACAACAGGACGATGTGATTCTTAATGAGATACTAAGGAAGTTGAGAGAACCCCAGACGACTCTGTCAAAACTAACAGCGAGTTACTTCGAACGTTATAAATGGAAAACAAATCGAAATGGGTTACTGTACGTTGAGGGACAAAACAATCGAATCGCAATCCCAGAATACTTTAAAAGAGACCTAATAAGGCGGATACACGAAAAAGGTCACTTAGGCATAATACAAACGGAGAAAACATTTAACGGACGATTTATTACAACGGCAGTCAGAAAGGTGATTGAAGACATCATCAATAAATGTACCACGTGTCTACTGCACAACAGTCAACGATTCCCAATACAGAGAGCACCCCTAGAGAAGATAATTGCCACACAACCAAATGAAATAGTCCACATCGACCTGGAACAACTATCGAAAGACAGTGAAGGATACCAATTCCTATTGGTGATGGTGGATAACTTCACAAAATATGCAAGGATGGTCCCAATGAAGAACACAACCGCAGAAACTACAGCCGAGATAGTGATGAAGGAATGGATATTGCGCCTCGGACCAATGGAAACGATCATATCGGATAAAGGACCACAATTTGAGAGCGGTCTATTCCAGGAAATGGTAAAAATGCTGGAAATAGTGAGCGAGAGAACCACAGCATACCACCCACAGGCGAACGGCGCAGTGGAGAGACTAAACAGAACGCTGATAAAATTAATAAGAGTAACAACAACAAGGATCGGTGGAAATAAATGGAGGGAAGTAATCGAAATGATAGAGTATTTTTATAATACGTCGGTACACTCGACAACGGGAATCACCCCATTCAAAGCAATGTTTGGTCGAGAAGCAGCAACACCTTTGTCAATGCAATACGCCGATTATAATAAGACTTTGAACAATGATTATGTAAATCAATTACGCAAGCAAATCGCAGCAATCCACGAAACGATATGCCACAACACGAAGAAGTCGGCAGTGAGACAGCAGCGAAACTATAATAAAAAAATCTATGGGCACGCGCACAAAGTAGGCGACAAAGTTTACGCATTTGCACCAATGAAACTAACAGATACGAATCAGGTCCGAAAACTAAAAACAGTTTGGTCTGGACCACACACAATAACGCAGGAACTGCCTAATAATGAATATATGCTAGATAACGGTAGATTATTGCACTTTCAAAACTTAAAACGAGCAACGGTAGACATCGAAGAAACGAAGATAGATGAAAGTGCTGAGTTCAAACTAAGCCGAATAAACGGCAAAGAGGTTATGTACGATATGTGTGATTTAGATAGCCTACCAGAGGAAGAATTCGAGGAAGAATTCACAGCGGACATAAGAGATGAACAATTGGAGAGGAGAGTGCAACCCCAGAGGGCTGCAAGAAATAGAACTATATATAACCCTGAAATATGGGATATAGATATAATAACTGCATTTAGGAAATTAGAGAAGGATGCATCAACCTCTCAAGAAGCGGGTGAAGCGCAACAAACCAACTGAAGGAGTCCCGACCACCAACACGAGGAGGCGAGTGCGGAGAAGTTCTCAAACCGGATGTCGATTCGAGGGCAGAAGGGACGAGAACAATGAGAGGGTAAATAAACGACGTAGAGTTAAGAGGCGTCTCAGTAGTACTCAAGGCCGATTCGAGGGCAGAGATACGAACGGACGATTGGCCTCTTCTCAGCTTAACCTTCCTTCCGGGGGATCAGTTCGCCGATTCAAGGGCGATGACACAACCGGAGTTCCAGGGGAAGGTGTGAGTGGTGGAAGAACCGTGGAGATCGGGAAGCGATTCAAGGCTGAAGGTATCTCCACTGGAACCACGGCTGGACAAGTATCGCGGGTTGTAACTGATCGTCGATTCAAGGGCGACTCAGTTGACACCAGCGGTACAAGCTCACAACCTATGGAATGTGAGCCGAGCACCAGCAGATTGCCTTTACGGATGAGGCAAATAGAAATCTCCTCGGAGACAACATCAGAGCGGACAATAAGATCTAAGGAGCGCGAGAAACGAATGTCAAAAATCGACGGAGAAACGTTGCACCCCTATTTTATGGCAACCACAAAAATGCGGCATAATGCGTTCGAGAAACTGTCTCCAGAAACAAAAACATTAATTAGAAAAACGGCCAAAATGGAAGGGAGCATACTGCCAATTTTGCTAGACGCGGACAATCGCCCAAAAGTTAATGTGTTGATCAGCTACCCCCAGGAACTAAACGAAACCATCGATAGGCCGTATATGCGGAGCACAACGCACATGACGTTCAATGAAAATTTTACATTAGAGACAGTGCAAGCGCTCATGGCTTATAAAGAAAACATAGCAAGAATCCCAGAGATAAATCTGGACGAGGAAAATTTAACAATCATACACGTGCTGAGAGAAAAAGAGTACAATAAAAACTTACAGAAACAAATCGATCAAACAGTCCGGATGGCAAAGGTACAGCGAACAAGAATAGTTGTGATAGCAATGAAGGAAAACCTTGAAGAATTACCAAGCTTTCTAAAAGACATGGTACTAGCAGCGGAAGGTTTCTTCCCATGGCAGAAGAAGGAATTCACAATATCTGAAATAATTCGTTTCGACCTACAAATTGATTATTGGGCAAGTATATATGGTATAATGATAGACCACAGTATAGCCATAGATCTTTTCCAACAGACAAAAACAGCGGAAATGCTAAAACTGAATGAAGGTCTGGAGAAAGCCATGACACTGTTTATCAAATGTAGCATGACACAACGCCAAGAACACTTAGAAGAAATTAAGAAAGTATGGGCAAACATGAAATTACAAAAGAAAATAGATGAGGCATGGCCCGAAATAAAAATAGAGGCACCAGCACGTAAATATCATAAAACAGTAGAGATGGTACTGGCAGAGATCAACAGAGCTTACGAACTGAATACGAAGAAAGACTTCCGAAATCTGATACTAGAAGAAAAGAACGCGCCGGAGATCAGATACAGAACGTCCGCATGGCTGTTAGCAACATGGCTCACAGAAGACAAGGACCTCAAGTTACCCGTAACAAGAAGCCAAAGGGTGAAACTGACAAAAGCTAAAAAGTTTGAAATCGCCTTATCACCGATAAACACACAAACAAAGAACTGGCTATTAAAAGGACACATTGAAAAAGCTGAATCGCCTAACAAAAGCGAAAAACCAATGCAAACGATGGAGAAGATCATAAGCAGGCTGATAACGAAACACCACCCAACGGGAAGGATATCAATTGTAGAGCTGGCAAACATCACGGGAATATGCCCAAGCGAAATACAAATCTTCGAAGAGCCGATGCGAAAATACATGTGGGGTGCAACCTCGGAAACACGATTAAAACAACTCCCTAATCAACCTTGGATAACAACAAGAAAAATAATCAAACGTAAATTAAGTGACACAAAGGAGATAACACAACTAATCAAAGATAAAAACGTACAACGAGCGATAGATGAAGATATGAGACGTTACGTAAAAGATAGTCCAAGATGCACGTTCACAAAAATAATTAAGAGAGCCGAGATGCTGAAGAAAGGAGGCATAACGACACCAGTCGAGATATGCGAAATGGCGACAAAGTCACAGCAAGAGATTATTAGGGAAGAGCAACTTCTAACCTCAACGCAACTACTGCTATCCCCACAAACGCAGACAGTAATCGATCGGATAAATATTGAAAAGTGGGGTGATACAAGTCAGGACAGTACGATAGAATGGATTGACACCGATGACGAAAGATTCTTAGTAGAGATAAAAGTCACGAAAGAAAGAAGAGAAATAACAGAACGGAACTATCAAAGAATACGAGAACAACAAACGGTTGCAACGATGAAGCTCATGTTTACAGAAGCATTCACACGCACGGAGTTAGAAGAATTACTGAAACCTTTTAATCAAATCGCACTGGACGTCGAATGCATAACATCAAGAATCGAAATACATGAACGCATAAGATTGAAACTTAGCAAAAGGGGACTAACGCAATCATTTTGGGAGACAATCCCAGAAGCGAAAATGAACTACCCCGCCACTATCGGTTTGGCGACAGCGTCAAACACAACTGGTACATATGAAGAAATCGAGCGATTAGTCGATACAAAAATCCTATTGTGCACGCCGCCGAAAACAATATCTATACCCATGGTACTACCACGATGGCGATTACCGAAAGAGGTCCGGCCAGCAAAAACTTATCTGCATGAATACAAATCTTACGTAAATTCTCGCAGTAAAGCAATAGAAATGATAAAACGAGAGGATTACAAGAAGACAAAGAAAATATTATTAGACAACGATAACAAAGAGCGCGTCTACATCGAGGGAAACATAACCCCAGATCAACTTTATACGGAGGGGGAAGCGATACATAGTCAACTCCAAGAGCTGAGGAGAGAGATCGAACTGCGACAACCGCGAGCAGTCATATTGTTTTCAGGAGTAAATGATATCGTATGGACTGATTTATGGGAGCAGAACTATCGTTACTACGACGTAACAAAACGTGTGGAAATTGTGACCATGATGCGGATTGGAAAGAACGATCCGGGCGACATTTCGGAACAGGAAGTAATAGAAAATATTAGCTTTTTCTACAAGGACGTGGCAAACACGCGCAGCCTACGAAAAGTTTTCACATTCTTCTACCCGAATACGCAGATGCGAGCAGATCTAGCACACACGTGTAAGGCAGACGCCCAGATGACACTTTTAATAGCATTAAAAGGCATCAGTTTATATAAGAAATATTTTGAAATTTTCTCTCAGAAAATGAATGAGTTGCGACAACTTACACCAATAGCGGAGAACATCAGAGAGTCGAGGTTCTTAAAGTACGCAAACACTGTCACAACAGAACGCGAGGCAGTATTAAAATTGTCTAAGCAAGCAGAGTATGCCATGATAACCTGGGAAGAAGCCGAGGCGGAATCACTTATAAGAGGAGCGGATACTCTCGTGCATGGGGAGCGACCTGTGCTGTCCATAACGCAAGCTGAGGAGGGCGTGTAGCATCATCCAAAAAAGGCAACTAAAGCTGAATAACGTCGAATGATTATTAATTGAAATTAATTGTAAATATTTAGTTAAATGAACTTTAGTTATTTTTGTAAAATGCAACAAAGATTTAATATTGGTCAAAATAAGAAACTTGTTAGCCGATCAAGAGATAATTGACAAATTAAATTGTGCAAACTAAAGCTTACGTATGAACAGCCATATTGGCAGACGAATCATTTGAATTTTAAAATCGGCAGGTACTTTTTGTAGAAATTTTATAAATAGCTTTGATTGAACCATTATTTTGATGAACAATAAATTCTTCGGAGTTTATTTAACTTTCAATTCTACTTTATCTGGTTTGATTATTTAGTTAAATGTACAGCTAGGCGAGTTGTGTTTAGTAGTGGCTGGAGTCCATCACGGGATCGATTCTCAGGGTCCTTGTGCCAGTCACGAAACCGCACTTAAGTTACGGTTAGGAGTTTTTCGATTCTCGCCTAGTCTGACCATCGATCATTACATGTAATAAATAATAAATGCTTGAAACGACTGGAAGGTCGACACCTAGGGATATTTATATATTATTAAATGTAGGAGACTCGACGATAATTGACCTGATAAATGACTTTGCATGTAATACTAATAAATGTAGGTGTAAGAAACTGCAGTACAGTTATTTAAATAATTAAGCCGATACTTTTATTGATAATGGCTAACTTTATTATCATTATGCAGTTAGTGTCAACGCCCGGTTGCTTTATTAAATCAAAACAACAAACACTCTACAAACATTGAGTTTAAGTCAGTTACAACTTTACTTGAGTGCACGCACTAAGCTACCGTAGGGTACACATAACTAATCCCAGTTGAGCTGAGGTGGTGTCGTGGACTCAACCATCGTTGTGGGAGAAGAGGAGCTGTGTTGTGGAGATCGGCTTCGGGCAGTGGCCCACAGAAGAACTAAAGAGGAACCATCTTACCAAGCCGTCACCTAAACAGTGATAGTTAATACTTTATTTGATTAACCTAACTAGTTAATAATAAAGGATAGTTTGATAGTTCAACAATTGGGTAACACCTCACCCGCGAATTACTTGGCACTCATTAGTAGTAATAAGACACGGCGTAATAAGCTAGGTGGAGGATGTTACAGTACAAAATTAACACGAATAAAAACTTTTAAAAGTATAATATCCAGCAAAAAGAATTAACCCGCAACGTTTGGCATGGGGACAACATCGAACATGGATGGATCGTATGAAAACATTGAGAAACAGACGTTAACTACATTGTTAAAATGCACACCACCTCCGACGATTTCTGTACCAATGCTACTACCTACATGGCGGTTGAAGAAGAAAAAACCAGTGAAAGCCTTTTGGCATGAAGAAAACACATACGTAAATAAGCTAGAAGACGCCGAAAGAATTGTGAGAGATGAAAGATACAAGAAATCAAAAGAAATCTTAAGTAAAAACGACAATAAAGAGAGAGTATTTATCGAAGGTACTGTAACCCCATATGATCTATACAATGAAGGCGAGCCTATACACAAATAGGGAAACAAAAGTAAAGACCGAGATAGAGTGAGATGGATAGAGTGAGATGTGCTCTCTTGCATTTCTTTACAAATATGTGAAAACAGATCATATATCAAGTATATATTTTTTCTTGAACTTAACATCACCAATCATTTGACCTGTTCAATGTAATTTCATATGTAGTCACTCTTCCACATTTTTGTAGTGTTCAAGATGATTTGATATAGTTTCTTTTTGTGTCTATCTAAAAGCAAATATAAGATATAATGGGAGTCTTGCTGCTGCTGCTTCCTGGCTTACTTTTCTTTTCTGCCATTGTGATTTCAAACATCTGCAACCACTCAAGGAATGTTGGATTGTATCCATCCACCTTTCCATTGAATTTTGGTAGTGTTGCTTTGAATGGTATGGTATCACTGGTTCTATTTGACATTATCATCAAAATTTCATATCTTGGTCTATTATGATTTTTATTGTTCCTTCACCTTGTAGTAGGGTGGTCACTGCCCTCATAATTTAATTTATGAATTTCTGCTTGTCCTCATCCATTTCTTTGTTGAGTTCATCATAGCTTGCTCTTTTGTTTGTCATCACTGGTGGTGCATGTAGCTTGTGTTCTTTTGAACTTCAAAACTTCATTTCATGGGTCTGTATGTTTCCCAAATTTTCTCCTCCATTTAATTGTATTAACCTCAGTTTGTCTCTCAGCTGTTCAAGCTCTTCTGATTGTATGTTGTTGTCTTGTATCAGCTGTCTGTTCTCTCTTTCCAATTGCTGATTTCACGTCAGAGTAGTTTGTTTTGCCCTTCTAATCTTATTTCCATGTCTGCTTTAATTTTGTATGCTTTCACTCTGCTGCTTCATCTGTTGAACTTCTCCATTAATTGTTCTATTTCATTTCTTAGAAGTGTTTCCATCTTCCAGCTTTTTCTTTGCATTTCACACATTTCCCAGAGGCTCATCTCAGGGGGCAACTGTAATAGTTGCAACTCTGTGGCGGGAGATGAATCTGCATCTCCTGAGTATGATGATGTTTGTGTAGCTCTAGTGGTAACCATTCTTGGTGCTGTTTTCTTAGGGCTGCCTCTTTTTCCTTTTGTCATTTTTCAATCTGGTTTGTATTGGCTCTCTTTCTTGGTTACAATTCTAGGTTCTTGTTATCATGCATTATGTTAGGTGTGGTTAAGTCTCTCAACTGACTACCAATTTCTGTTGTGATTATCACAGTTGCTCAAATTTACACTTTTACTTGTAAGTAATGTCTGAATATCAGAGTTGCTTTACTGAATGTTTCTTAGGTACCTCTGTTGGAGGTAGAAGAAATTCTTTGTGTTCTGAGAAGAAACAACTATCTTAACTCAGATACACAAAAAAAAAATTTCCAAATCTGACTTGTCACTAGCTGCATAGTTAATATACATTTAGCCATTAAAAAAATGTATTGGTTTTATTAAACTAGATAAATATAGAGCAGCTACCTCTCCTACAATTAATAACTACTACATGCTCAGTCACATTACCAGCCAAATTATAGTCATTAATTTGGATCTGAAACAATAAAAACATAAATTCCTACATTTTGCTTACTAGCCTTATTTTGAGTTTGTTTATTTTTAATACATGTAGACGTCAGATAAACAAGAACAAAAATTCCAACACCAAACCTAAGTGCACTTTCATGGCTTGGTGCAAAGAACCTTGAATATATCCTATGATGGATCCAAACCACTACTAAACACAATTTTTTTAGCTTGACATTGTAAATAAATAATCAAACCATTATAAGAAATAAGTAGAAAAATTCCAAAGAAATTTCTTTATCAATTTTTACAACTAAATTTAATCTGTTTATAGGAAAAAGTACCTGTTGATTTCAAAATTTGAATGTATTGGAATGGAAGTGACTTTGCCCCCTACATTTAGTCAAGATTGATAGTATCAACAAATACTAATTCATAATAAATGTCTATTTCTTTAAAACTTTAAAACTGTCTCATTGGTAACTTTATAGTAAAAAATTTTAATCTAGAAAAGGAATTAATAAATAACCTATATTTGGCTACCTAGCCTTTTATCAAGTTTATTATTAAATACATGTTTGAATGCAATCAGTAATGAGCAAAATGGGTAATCAGAAAACTGCTAGTTGTACACCTAACTTAAGTGCATTTTGTGAATCAGGGGCAAAGAACCTAGAATCATTCCAGTCATGTTATGCTGACCACTACTCAACACTAAGCATTTAGATTGGCATTGTTAATAATTGAGCAAACCAGATATGAAATTAAAGTAAGATATCCAAAGAAAATACTTCAACAATGTTCCAGTGTTGTAATCCTATTTATATTTAAATCAAATTTAGTACTTCTTGATTTGAAATTTAAATTAACTACACAGTTCTACCTAATGTAACATCCTCTACCAGGCAATGGCATCTGGTTTCTTTGTTATACAATTATAATTAGAACAATGTACTTGTGGTTAGGGATGTAGTAATTTTCTTACTGCTTTACTTCCACATTATTAACTCACTTAAGGTTAATTAACAGGCAATTATAATGAACATTATTTAGGTGAACTAGCTCCACAGCATCGTTTGCAATTGTTGGTAACTTGGCATCTGTCCAAAGCCAATGTCCACATCAAGTGTCACATACTCTTCTATTATTCAGTTGGTTTAGTTCCACTTCTCAGCCCATCAATGTGTACCCTATCCTAGCTTGGTGGATGCTCAAGACAAGACACAATTTGATTTAGACTCTATTTGTTAAGTGTACAATGTAACTGCAACCTGACTTATTACTAGCTGTGTAATTATTATTATATTTAATCATTACTGAAAATTGTAGTGATATCTGCAACCACACAGATTAAACTGCCTCATTGATCTAAATTAAAAGCAAAAGTAATTAACCTCGCCAGTCATTTCCTAAAAATCATTTACTCATTTATTATTTCTTGTGTTAGATTTTATTAGTGAATTTGTATTTATTTTATTTTACTTCTGACGTCATCCCCTTACAAGGTAATATTGAGTATAGGGACGCACCAAAGTATGGGAGCCATATTGTAATAAGTCAGCTTTTGAATTACTAAACGAAATTAAATTAATTTTATTACATATATTTAAATATTACTTTTCCTTGGTAATAGCATATTGTCATTTTTAATAATAATAAGCAATTGCGCTAAAAAACAAGCTGTTTTTGAGTTTGATTGATAATTGAAATTATATCGAAGCTCGATTGCATTTATATTAAGTTTCTGTATCTAATTCTATCAGATCAGAACAGCAACTCAAACCTTTTGCATCAACCAGTTAGTTACTTTTACTTTATTTGTCATTTGAAATAGTTTAATGACCATTGCCTAAAAAGTTAAAGGAGTGGTGGTGCAGACTTAAAGATCTACTTTACAGTACGTAATGCCAAATTAAGATATAAAACAGTAGATAAATAAATATGTTCTTACAAAGAGGAAAAAGAAGAGAAGCTGAAGCTGATGGTGATATGAGAAACAAAAGGGATTAAATGATATTGTTAATAAATGTTTACGACTTATAGTTCATAAAATGGTTGTAAGGCAAATAGAGTTGGCCAGGAACCCTAAGTGCGTTTGAGTTCATAATAAGCAGCTGTGTGGGAGTAACTTTTAGACCTTACGTCTTCTCTGAAATGGTGTTTGGAGTCCACCAAGAGTCAACAGAGAGCAAGACGTTACAAAATGTTGGCTTTAATAAACTAATCAAATATATAGAAGCTTCTTATCCTACATATAATAATCAATACATGCTCAGTTACATTATCAGTCACATTATCATCATCAATTTTGATCAAAAATAATATAATACAAATTTTATATTTGTCTTACTAGGTTTATTCAAGGCTTGGTATTATTAATACATGTATTAAAATGATTGGTAGTCAGCTAAACAAGAATAAAACCCCAAATGCTACCCAAATGCACTTTTATGGCTTGGCGCAAAGAACGTTGAATCTTTCCTATGATGGATCCAAACCACTACTAAACAAAACTTGTTTAGCTTGGCATTGTTAATAAATAATCAAACCATAATAAGAAATAAATAAAAGAATTCTGAAGAAATGACTTTATCAGTTGTTACAACTAATGTAGAGTCACTCAGGGGAATTTCTTGATTAGTATCTTGTTATTTTATATTTGTAATGACGTCATCATTGACATAAATTCTTATTTTAGTCTTAGTTTGTGAAGACAAGTTAATGTCTCCTCAAAATGGTGCTACATGTATTGCTCAAATTTAATTTGGGAAGGAATTCATGATGTGATTATCATAGGTTTTTTTTAGTTGTAAACAAAGACAGGTATTAATTCATATTGTATAAATTGAGAAACCATGTTGAGAATGGTTAATAGATTTTATCTATCTTCAACTACACTACTGTTACCATTTATTTTTGTTTAATTACTTTTTTGATATGCAAATAACTGCATAAGTAAAGGCAACAATTTGGGAGTACTTTACCTGAGTATTGGCTCAACATGTAGCATCTAGAGACATCATCTATCCCAAATTGTGGACGTCTTAGGTTATGTATATGGCTATGTATATGGAAATAATTAACCTTCCATTCTATTGCAACAAGTGCATGCACCATAAATGATACACTTTGATGATAACATACCTATTGTTAGCATGAATGCATGATAATTACATGCTAATATTTAGTGAGATGAGCAACAATAATGCAAATGAGATATTTATATTTGTAGCTGAGATAGATAATAAAACGTGAGACAATTATGGTAGAACTGTTCAGGCATTCTAAGCACTTTTCTTTATAGATATTGCTTTCGCTGGAACCTTATGAATTGGTCATCTTGGATGAATTACCAATGTTAGTTCTAATAAATTCTCTATGCTAATTTACTGGAACTGGGCTGTTATAATAAGTTCACTACTACAACCTTTTGCCATGACAAATAGTTCTATAGTGTAATTAAAGTAGAGACCACGATTCTACACTAAATTTAATCTATTTATAGCTAACTTGAAAAAGTACCTGTTGATTTCAAAATTTGAATCTATTGTCTGCCTATATGGCTAAAAATAATGGAAGTGACTTTGCCCCCTACATTTAGTCAAGACAGATGGTATCAACAAATACTAGTTCATAATCAATTTCACTGATACTTCTTGATTGCAATATACAAACTAATTGAATATGCTAATAAATTTCATAGAATGTTCTTAAGCACATTCAAATTTTTTATTTGCTTTTCTTTCTTAGCAGCTTTAATTATTTGGAAGATGCTACACTAGTTGGCTCAAAATAATGAGAAGCGATTTCGCCCTCAGTTGTTTTGTCAAAATCAATTAATCAACAAGCACTTTGCTTTTTTAATTTTGTATTTTGATTTTACAAATTTTAATGAGCACAATTCATCATTTAATTGTTTCTCTATTTTTTAATCTTTTTCTTCTTTCTTCTTTATTCTATCTTCATTTCAGCAGATTATCTGATGGATTATGCAATATAAATATAATGATAATATATGTTAAAATTTTTTGCTATTTTGCTATGTATTTCATTTATATTATGATATTTTCTAAGGTATATTCTCAGATGAAAGTACTATTGTATTCAATTATCAAAGGCCTACCCAGTATTAGGTTTTGGGGATGTTATTGTAGAATCATGTCAATCCACTGTTAGTGTGTCACTTGTAGAAAAACTATTACTTTTCTTAGTTAAACTATTATGCGGAGTTGGCACTTTTCCAATTATCTCCTTTACAATAAGTGTTCGGTTTGTTAACTTAAATTAATATGTAGGAGCCCTTTTAGCTACTTAGCTAACTCCAACTTACTTAGATAAAACAGAGATAATGGAAAACAGGATCGACACTCGAAGGTAGACATGCATATCCAGGAACACATATACCAGCTGCATCTTACAAATGGAGCCGCTATTGTGAGGTAGAAACCAATGAAGGAACTGTTGTGTGAATAGCGAACTCAGTGTGATGGGATTTGCAACTACTTAAGAATTTAGTGCATTGATTGTTTTTGTTATTATGAATTTGTGTAAGAAAAAAAGTAATGCAACCTGGATGCTTGACTAGCTTATTATGAAGCCTTACATGTAATAACCCTACATATATAGAAATAAATAATAGCCCTTGATACATGTAAACAATCAATGCCGCCTGCAGAAAAATATAAACAGAAGTCGGCCAGAGGTCTACCATACGAAACAATGAGCAACTTGCTGTGACTATTAAATAAGCTATATGTAATAGAATATAAAGATACAATCTAAATAACCATCTAAATGTAAATACTATTAAATCACCAATCATCATGTAATGTAATAAATAACTGAAGTTCATCAATGAGAGAGTTAACATGTAAAACCTAATAGCTGCAATCATAATAACAGGCAAGCAATGATGAGTAGGAAAGCTATAATGATAAAAAACTCCTACACCTATCTGTAACCTGAGAGCACACAAGGTAACTACAGCTGTCGCCCTCCCCACTGTGGAATAGCTATAAGGAGGCTGCTCCAGCATACCTTTAACTGGATGTGGGAACCACCATACAATTACCCTAGCTCGTAAACGTTTAGCTTTCCATCAGAATATAAAATAACCTGACCAGAGAAAATAAATCCAACATAGATTTGCTCATCATTAATTACATCACTTCAAGTATATTTATAGCACTTGGTAATAAACAACTAAATACTCGACTAGTACCTGTTAATCATTCTTGTTTACAGTTTTTCCCTCATTTAATATTTCTGCTATGACTACGCAACGTCAGTATTAATTCAACTATGCTGTTTGACCATCTGTCATTTTGTCAAAATACTTTCGAGCATAATTTTAAATATAATTGCACAAAATGTTTACAAAATGAAATAATCAATCCTATCATGCTTTTACATTTTAATCATTATAATCATTATAAATATTTTTAGTCTTTGTTTCATTCATCCTTTCCTCTCATCTTGACCACACATGATAGTTTTGATGGATTATGTCACACTCCCCCTCCAGCATAACTAATTAAGGGTGACCACTTGTTCTCTGTGTACCATTTCTGCTGCCTTCTTGATTATCTCATTTGCTTCTTTCATCTCCCAGCTAGTCTTTTCATGTGACTCTTCCTTAGTGATTTTAACACAATGTCTTTCTCTGTAGTTAACATCTTTTTGTGTCTTAAAAACGACGGGTTCCTCCGAGATTTCGCTATTGTGCACATGCTGCGTAGCTCGTTCAATTTCTCATTGAATATTTCATAATGTTTCCTGTAGAGTTTCATTCCTTTTATCACTATCATTAGCGTCATAATTTCATCAATTCTACTTGTATGTGCTAGATCTGGGTGAATTGTAGTGTTTGGATAGAAGAATTTGTATGTTGATCTTAACAATTTCGATATTGATGCTTCGTCATAGAATGCACTTATATTTTCTAAAACCTCTTCTTCACTGATGTTTTCTGGTTCATTTTTCCCCAGTCTTACCATGGTAATGATTTCCACTCTTCACATTATGTCATAATACCAATATTGTGAGCTCCAGAGTTCTCCCCATATGATGTCATTGATTCCTGAGAACAATATTAATGTTTCTGTGGATCTTTTTTCAATTTCGTTGTGGACTTTCTTAATCTGCTTACATATTGGTTCTCCTTCCACTGCAATTTGATTTTGAGGTTCCAGTAGTTCATCAATTTCTTGTCTTGTAAACACTTCAGTGCACAGTACTTTAATTAATGATTTGGTCTCATGTTCATAAACCTCGCTGAATATTCTCTGTACTATGTTGTTTTCCGTTCTCTTCAGACCGTAATTTCTACCAATAACCTCTCATCATCAGTATCGAAACCATGAGAGCTCACTGGGTTCTTGTTTGCCACATTTTTCTAAGTTAACTTTATCAATCATTTCTTGGGTGTTTGGTGTCAGAGCAGTATCAGTAGATTGCAACAGCTTTTCTTCCATTAGCATCTCCTCCTTTCTTTTGCTCACCATTTTGATGATTTCAATAGGACAATTTTTTCCTTCTTTTCGCATTGTCTCAGATCTCTTAATAATTTTGGTGTATGCAAACTGGGGATAGTTCTTCAAATATTTTCTTATTTCTTTTGTGATCAACTCATGCACTCTTTTTTCTTTCACCGCTTTTATTGTTTGTAGCATTTCTGCATGCTCCCCTCTTATTAGGTTGCATGTAGTGAGCCATGGTTGACATTTGAGTGCTCTCAGTTTTGTGTTAGAAGTTGCACCCCACATGTACTTTTTGGTTTCATCTGTTAGTATTTCAACTTTGCTTGGACAAATACCTGTCTTGTTTGCTAGCTCTATTACACTAGGTCTTCCCAATGTGTGCTGTTGCATTAATAGTTTCGTGAAGTGTTTTTCGAATCTCTGTTGTACTTTCTTTGTGGGGGATAGTGGTAATATCTCAACATTTTGCAGCAACCATTGTTTGATGTTTGTGCGAATTGGTGCCACAGCTATTTCATATTTCTTCTGTTGAGCTATTTGTCATTGCTCCTTCCTCATCATAGACAGTACTATTTTGTCATTATTTGTTAGTGCAATTGCTAGTATCCATATTGCTGTTCTCACTCTAATTTCTGGTGCATTGATCTCTTCAAACATTTGCATCTTAAAATTCCGCTTGGCGTCCATTTCATATGCCCGTCTAACTTCATATAATATAGCTTCTGTGCTTTTGTGGTATTTCTTTGTTGGCGATCTTATGTTGATCATCAGCCATTCTTCATGGGTTGGTTTATTGTAGAATCATGCCAACTCAACATGAGGGTGTTATTTAGAGAAAGCTATTACTTTTCTTAGATTAACCACGAATCTGAGTTGACACTTTTCCGTTTTCTCTCCTTTGTAACAAGTGTGCGGTTTATTAAACTAATTTAATATGCAAGAGCCTTTGTAGCTACTTAATTAACTCAACTTATTTAGGTACAGCAGAGAACTTGGAAGACAGGATCGACACTCAATAGTAGACGTGCAACTCCAGGAACGCACTCGCCAGCTGCATCTTACCAATGGAACTGTTGATGTGAGATAGAGAACAATACTGGAATGGCATTGTGAATAGCGAACTCAGTGTAAATGGAATGGCAACTACTTAGTAATTTAGTGCATTGATTGTTTTTGTTATTACGAACTAGTGCAATAAACGAAGTGGTGCAACCGTTCGGCTGTAATAGCTTATTATGAGTCCCTACATTTAATAACCCTACATATAGATAAATAAATAATAGCCCTTTATACATGTAAACAATCAATGCCGCCAGCAAGAAATAAGAACTGTAAGTCGGCCGAAGGTCTCCCTTATATAACATTGAGCAACATGTAACAACTATTAGAGTTACTATATGTAATAAGATATAAAGATACAATCGTAATAAACATATAAGTGTGACCACTGTGAAATCATCAATCATCCTGGAACATAGTAAAGATAGTAACGAATAACTGGAGTTCATCAATAATATAATCAACATGTAAGACTCATAGGTCGCGATAACTCTATCAGACAAGCAACGACAATTAGGAAAGCTATAACGGCAAAAACTCCTATACCTATCTGTAACCTTAGAGTACAGTGTTAACTGGGGGTTGGGAACCACCATACAATCACCCTAGTTCGTATACGTTTAGCTTTCCATTTAAATATACAAAATGACCTGACAATAGAAAACGAATCCAAAGTAGATTTGCTCATCAATAATTACATCTGATTCATTATATTTATAGCACTTTGGTGATAAACAACTAAATACTCGACAAGTACCTGTTAATCTTTCTTGTTGACAGTTTTTCCCTCGCTTTAATATTTCTGCTAATTTTACGCAACGTCAGCTTTAATTCGACTATGCTGTTTGACCATCTTTTGTTTTGTCAAATACCGTCGAGTATAATTTTAGATAATATTGCACAAAACATTTACAAAGTGAAAATAATCAATCCTATCATGATTTACAATTTAATCATTATAATCAATAATAAATTTAGTCTTTGTTTCCTTATCCTTTTCCTCTCATCTTGACCAATCATGATAGAATGATGGATTATGTCACACTCCCCCTCCAGCATAGCTAATTAAGGATGACCACTCTCTCTCCATGTACCATCTCGGCCGCCTTTTTGATTATCTCACTGGCTTCTTTCATTTCCCACGTAACGTTTTCGTACGCCTCATCTTTCGTAATTTTTAACACGACATCTTTCTCTGTTGTTAGCATCTTCTTGTGTCTTAGGAACGACGGGTTCTTTAGAGATTTAGCTATCGTACACATACTCCGTAATTCGTTTAACTTTTCGTTGAATATCTCGTAGTGTTTTCTGTAGAGTTTCATGCCCTTTATGGCTATCATTAATGTCATAATCGCGTCAATTCTACTGGTGTGTGCCAAATCTGGATGAATCGTCGTATTTGGGTAGAAGAATTCATACGTTGATCGTAATGACTTTGAAATCGACGCTTCGTCATAGAATGCACTTATGTTCTCCAGTACTTCTTCCTCGGTGATGTTTTCCGGTTTATTCTTTCCTAATCTGACCATAGTGATAATTTCCACTCTCCTCATTACGTCGTAGTATCGATATTGTGAACTCCACAGTTCTCCCCACACAATGTCGTTGATTCCAGAGAATAATATCACAGTTTGTGTCGACCTTTTTTCGATTTCTGCTCGGACCTTCTTGATTTGTCTGCATATTGGTTCTCCTTCTCTATAGAGGTCGTAGGGTGTGACTTGCTTTTCTATAAAGACTCTTTCTTTATTGTCATTCTTTAACAAAATCTCTTTTGACTTCTTGTAACGATCGTCATTGACAATTCTTTCAGCTGCTTGTCTGCTATTGACGTATGTATTTTCCTCATGCCACATTGCTTTAATGGCTCTTTTGTCCTTTAGTCTCCAAGTTGGTAGTAGCATTGGTATGAAGATAGTCGGTGGTGGCGCGCATTTTAATATCGTTGTCAATGTTTTCTCTTCTATCGCCTCATATGTGCCTTGCATTTCTGCTGTTGTGGCCATGCCGAATGTCGCGGGGCAATTGTTTTTTGACTTTTTAATATTTTCCCAGAAAGTATCTGTTAGACCATTCTTCATCAAATTCTGGGCAGTCTCAGGCTTTATTATCATTTTCGACGTAATACATTCTATGTCCACTGCAATCTGGTTTTGTGGCTCCAATAGTTCATCTATCTCTTGTCTAGTAAATGCTTCTGTACAGAGAACTTTAATTAACGATTTGGTTTCTCTTTCATACACTTCTCCAAATATTCTTTGTACAATATTGTTTGTTCTTTCTTGTCGCACCGTGATTTCTACTAGTAGTCTCTTGTCGTCGGTGTCGACCCATGATAGTTCACTGGGCTCCTGTTCGCCCCACTTCTCGATATTAACTTTATCAATCACTCGTTGTGTATTCAGAGTTAAAGCTATGTCGGTGGACTGTAAGAGTTTTTCTTCCGGTAGCATTTCTTCTTTACATTTACTCACCATTTCAATAATTTCAATGGGGCAATTTTTTCCTCTTTCCTCATGGTTTCTGAGCGTTTGATAATTTTGGTATAAGCACACTGCGGATAATTTTTCAGATATTTTTTTATCTCTTTCGTGATCACCTCGTAAATTTTCTTTTCTTCTACCATTTTTATCGTCTGCACTGTTTCCGCATGCTCTCTTCTAATTAAATTCCTAGTCGTTAGCCACGGTTGGTTTTTAAGCGCTCTTAGTTTCGTGTTAGAGGTTGCGCCCCACATATATTTCTTTATTTCATCCGTTAAAATGTCGATCTCAATCTTTGTTGTACTTTTTTTGTCGGAGACATCGGTAATATCTCTACATTCTGCAACAACCACTGTTTAATGTTCGTCGGAATCAGCGCCACAGCTATTTCAAATTTTTTCTGTCTAGCTATCTGTCTCCGCTCCTTTCGCATCATCGGCAGTACCAACTTATCATTGTATGTTAGTGCGATCGTTAGTACCCAAATGGCTGTTCTGGCTCTGATCTCTGGGGCATTAATTTCTTCAAACATTTGTGTTTTAAAGTTCCTCTTAGCTTCCATCTCATACGCTCTTCTGATCTCGTATAACGTAGCTTCAGTACTTTTATGATACTTTTTCGTGGGCGATCTTATGTCTATCAATGGCCACTCTTCATGCGTAGGCTTTTCTGCTTTAATCTCCGACCATACTGTCGCTATCCTTTCCAAATGCTCAGGTGTTTGGTTCATACTGCACTTTAGAAACAAGTTTCCAGTCTCTTCCAAATTTTCAGTTATCCCCAGCAGTTCCATAGTACGTGTTTGATAGTACATGTCGATAGCGATTTTAGGTTCCACCATGACTCTCTCCGCTGGGGCTATTTCATTAATTTGTAAGTCCATTTTTATCAGTTCAGATATTCTTCTTGTACCGTTGTCCACCGTGAACAAATTATCTAATCTGATTTCCAACTCTTTTATACAATCCGGTAAATCTTCTGATTTCTGTGTTACGATTAGTATTACCCTCGTCTTCTGTTTCTTAGCTATTTTGAGTGTTTCTTCAATATTAGTTTGAAGTCTTTTTGATTCTATTTCAGCGTCTTTTACAAAATAGACTATCGTCAGATGGTTCTTATCGAGGTTTACTTGTTCACACTCGTTTACAATTTTGTCTTTATTCTTTACTAATTTCTGGACATCTTTCATTGTGAACTGTTCATCAAACGTGATATGGACTGTACTTTTGAAGTATGATCTGTTGAATTGTTCCTTCATATCTTCCTTATATGCTATTAACGTATTGCAAGTTGGACGATTTTTCTTATCAATGACTATTGGGATTGCATAACTTTCGTTTTCTTTGGTGGAAGTGCTGTTTTGTATTAGCTGCTTAGTTTCTGGCGATAGATTGTCGTAAGAATTATATCTCATCTTTCTGTTTGCTATGAAATAAGGATGTATTCTATCTCGTCCTATTTTTGTCATGCGGCTCTCTCTCTCTTCCGATCGTGACGATTTTGTAGTTGTTGATGTTTGTCTGTACAAAAAAATTCCTGAGCTCGTTGTTGTGGGGATTGAACTCGTTGATGGTATCTGCGAAGTATCCATATCAGAGTCATCACTTATGGGTTGTGTATCCCAACTTCCCATAGCTACTGAAGTTATTTCCTCGCCGCCCTTTAATTGGCTTTGAGTACTCGTGGATGCTGTTTCCTCGCCGCCCTTTATTTGGCTTTGAGTACTTGTAGATGTTGAGGGGGAGTGTGCATAATTCGGTGTTTCCAACCTCACGCCCTTTAATTGGTGATCAGTATCTCGTTGATGGCCCTCATTTACCCGCCTGCCCGTTAATTGACATTTGGTAGAGGGTGATTTTTCTTTTATTGTCTCCATCCTCATACCCTTTATTCGGTAATCAGATTGAGGAGACCTCCTCCTTATTCTTCGTCGTTTGTTGGTAGGTGTCATCTGCTCCGTCGTCATACCCTTTATTTGGTAATCGGACTGTGGAGCTCTTCTTCTTACTCACCGTCTCTTGTTACTAGGTGGTGAATTCTCCATCGTCATGCCCTTTATTTGGCAATCGGATTGCGGAGATCTGGCTTTGTTAGTGGGGCTCGCTGATGTTCCCTCTGTCCTCACGCCCTTTATTTGACGATCGGTCTGCGGGGTCCTTCTCCTTCTTACTCTCCTCGATTTCAGCGGTGATCGTTCCGTTCGTTTCATTTTTCCTAAATTCAGTTACTAAATTAATATCCCATATCTCTGGGTCATATTTTAATTTATTTTTAGCTGCCCTCTGGGGCATTATCCTTCTTTCAACTTCAGGTTCATCTCTCTCGGGTCTATATTCTTCTTGAAATTCTTCTTCGTGAACACTATCTAGATCGTCCATTTCGGCATATGTACCATCATCAACCTGTACAATTTTAAACTCTGCGTTTTTGTCAAGGGTTACTTGCTCTATGTTTACTGTTGCTCTTTTTAAATTCTGAAAATGTAATACTCGTCCGTCATTCAATTTATAGTTATTATTGGGTAGTGTTTGTATTACCGTGAATGGCCCTGACCACTGTGTTTTAAGTTTCCTTACTTGGTTCACGTCTTGTGTTCTCATAAGAGTGTATGCGTAAACTTTTTCCCCTACCCTGTGTGGTTCGCCATATATCTTTTTGTTGAAATTTCTTTCTTGCCTTATAGCTGACTTCTTTATATTATGGCACATAGCTTCGTGGATTCCTGTTATCTGGTCTTTCAATCTTCTTATGTAATCGTGATCCGGCTTCTCGGAGTATGCATGGTATTGCATTGACACCGGCGTTGCCGCCTCTCTTCCATACATTGCTTTGTATGGGGTTATTCCCGTTGTGGTATGTACCGATGTATTATAGAAATATTCAACTATTTCTAATACTTCTCTCCAATCTCTTCCTCCAATTCTCGACGTTAACACTCTTATTAATTTTATCATTGTTCTGTTTAATCTTTCCACCGCTCCGTTGGCCTGTGGATGATATGCGGTTGTCTTCTCTGTTAATATCTCCATTAGCTTGGTCATTTCTTCAAATAATTTACTTTCGAATTGAACACCTCTGTCAGATATTATTGTTTGCATTGGTCCGAATTTTAAGATCCACTCTTTTATAATTTTATCTGCTACTACTTTTGCGGTTGTTGAATCTAGCGGTATCATTCGAGCGTATTTTGTGAAGTTGTCCACCAATACTAATATATACTGATAACCTTCATCGTCTTGAGACAATTTTTCCAAATCCACATGAACAATCTCATTAGGTGCTGTTGCCATAATTTTCTCAAGCGGTGCAACTTGTATCGGGAAATGACTCTTGTTATTTATAAGACATGTGTTACATTTATTGATCACATCTTCCACTGTTCTTCGAATGCTTGTGGTTATAAATCGAGCGTTAAAGGTGTTTTCCGTTTGTATAATACCCAAGTGTCCATTTTCGTGTATCTTCCTAACTAATTCCCTTTTGTAATATTCAGGGATCGCTATTCTTAGCGTCTTTCCTTCTATGTACAGAAGTCCATTACTATTTAATTTCCATTTATACCGCTGAAAATAACTTTTAGCTTCTCTCGCCAGTGTCCAATCGTCATTGTTCATCTTATCTCTTATGTCTTTAAGTATCAAGTCACTTTTTTGTTTTTCGATTATATCTCTTTCTGATATCTCTTCCTTAATTGTGATTGGCATTATTGCATTCCCTTTTTTGTCTGTATTGATTTCGGGTAGTTCTACATATTCATTATGTGACATGAAGTGAAACTTTTTCTTTTCGCCGTCGACCTTTTCTATATCTCGTTGATATTCGGGAAGCGCTGTCCAAAAGTCTGCGTTCTTATGTAACGTTCCTTTCCGATGTTCTATGTTAAATTTGAATTCATTTAAGTATTCAATCCATCGTGATACAATTGATGATTTATCGCCTGAAAACTTTTTAAGCCATGCGAGCCCACTATTATCAGTTCTCACTTTAAATGTTTGTCCTATTAAAAAGTACCGAAATTTCTTTATACTTTCGACCAATGATAACATCTCCAATTTCGTTGATCCATAATTTTCTTCGCTTTGTTTTAACTTTCTACTAAAGAACTGTATCGGCACTTCCTTGCCGTCTTTGATTTGGCCCAAGCACGCCCCTATGGCAACATTACTTGCGTCGCAATCGAGAATAAATTCTTTATCATAATCCGGCGTATTTAATGAAGGCATTTGGCTTAACTCATTCTTTATGTTATCCAACTGTTCCTGTTCTCTCCACGTCCATTCGAAGACTTTATTCTTCTTTAGTAGTTCTGTCATTTTGCCGGTTTTATGGGCCACATTAGATATAAAAGAACCATAGTAGTTAATAAAACCCATAATTCTCTGTAGATCCTTTTTTGTTTTCGGGCTGTTAATATTCTGAATCATATCTCTGGCGTTGTTCTTCATCCGAATTTCTCCTTTCCGGATCTGCCTTCCCAAAAATACGACTTGTTCCTTTAAAATTTCACATTTCTTTCCATTTACTCGTAACCCTGCTTTATACAGGATGTTTAGCGTTCTATCGAGTTTTTCAAAATGTTCTTCAATCGTTTCGCTCGCTATGAGTATGTCGTCTATGTACGCACTTATCCCTTTTTCGACTTGTCTATTGTTCTGTTTTAGGACCTTCGTCACATATCTCTGGAATGTAGCCGGTGCATTACATAATCCGAAGGCCATGTACATCCATTCGAATAGTCCATACGGTGTTATAATTGCCGTCTTTTCTATATCCGAAGGTTTCATTGGCACTTGCCAGTACGCCTTGCAAAGATCTATGCATGTATAGTATTTGTTTTTACTGGCTTCATATATAATGTCTTCTATTCTCGGAAGTGGATATGCGTCCTTTTTCGTTATGTCGTTAAGCTTCCGGAAGTCTATGCAAAGTCTGTATTTCTCGCCTTGTTTTACAAACACCGTAGGCGCAGCATAAGGGCTTTCACTTGGCCTAATTATCTTATTATCAATAAGTTCATTTAATATGGTATTGTAATGTTCTTTTAACTGTTCAGGAACTCTCCTGCATGGCAATCGTATTGGCTCCTCCGATGTGGTTATGATTTTATGCGTTTCTCCAACCGCTTTCCCCACACTTATTTCTCCATAATTAAAAATTTTTCCATGTCTTTTAAGTATTGTTATCAGTTGTTTTCTCTCTTCTGCGCTTAGGTGCTGATACTCCTCTTCGCTTATTTCTGGTATTTGGTACTCCTTGTTTTCTTCCTGAATCAAGTTTATTACCTTTTCCACCATTTTTTTCTCGGTTCTAACTTTTTTCCCTTTTAACTTCAACGTGTCCTTTTTTATATTGACTGTATGGTTAGTTGCATTTAACATTGGTATTACGCCTCTGCCATTCTTTACCACACACAAACTTGATGGTATGGAAATTTTCTTTGTATTTATGCCTTTCTGATCATAAATCATAACTTCAGATGTGATCTCACTCTCCGTTTCTATTTGGCACATCTTCCAGTTATTAGGTAGAATTTTCTCATTTTCCGTTAACCAAAATTCTATAGTTCCTGTTTCTTGCTCTTCTCCACACGTAGTTATCGTTTCCTCTTATATCGGCTTTGTATCCGTTGTGGTCTTACATTTCTCTTTCACTTGTTTCGTTATATTAACGACCAATTTTTCAACGAACTCGTCCTCTGTTTGACAGTTTTTATATATTTCGGACTGTGTTTCTTCTCCAGGTACACTTTCGCTTAGTTTCTCTGGTTCTCGTACTATAATGTTTTTGATCACTTTGACACTATTTTCTTTTTCTTTCTCTGTTTCGTCATTTATTAGTGTTGACAATCGAATTTTATCTTTTAACTCATCTATTTGTAGTTGCTTTAGAATATTGTCTTCTCTCAAATTCGCGTTCTCTTCATGCATTTGGGTGATCATCTGCTTTAGATTTTCACTCTCCATTTTTATTTCCTTATTCGCTTCTACTAGTTTTTCGATTTGTTTTTGGAAGACATTTCTTTGCTCTGTTAGTCTAGAGCTAGTGTCCTGCGTGATTTCTTCGATACGTTTGTCTTTATCAGCATTCGCTAATTCTACTTCAAACATTCTTTGAGTTAAATTCTCTATTTGTAGCATTAGTTCATGCCGTTCGTTATTATTATCCTGTATTACTTTTCTTAATTCAATGATCGACATTGCTGTACCTTCGTCTTCTTGCAATGCCACCTCTGTTGGGGAATTTTGACTTTCAGGGGATGTGTTGACAACCGCCGGGGTTGTTTGGTTTTGGGGTGTCCTTTGGGTTTTGGCTTTCGTTCTTTGCTTTTTTCTTGAATTCACCATTTTATTACTTACTAGAGGCAATTGTATTTGGGTCCCTTACCCGTTTTTGTACTCCTGGTTTTTTTTCGTCTTTTTGCTTGTTTCCTCTTCGTTCTTGAGCGAGAAGAAACAACTATCTTAACCCACTCATAAGTTCGTAGTAGAATTCTTGTTCGTAAGTCTCCATACACTTTCTTTGACTATCACGCCATCTGTTTTCTCTCCTTGGTGCACGCTCTTTGAGCGCCTGTCACGGTCGCCATGTAGAATCATGCCAACTCGACATGAGGGTGCTATTTAGAGAAAGCTATTACTTTTCTTAGATTAACCACGAATCCGAGTTGACACTTTTCCGTTTTCTCTCCTGTGCAATAAGTGTGTGTTTCATTAAACTAATTTAATCTGCAAGAGCCTTTGTAGCTACTTAATTAACTCAACTTATTTAGGTACAGCAGAGAACTTGGAAGACAGGATCAACACTCAATAGTAGACGTGCAACTCCAGGAACGCACTCGCCAGCTGCATCTTACCAATGGAACTGTTGATGTGAGATAGAGAGCAATACTGGAATGGCATAGTGAATAGCGAACTCAGTGTAAATGGAATGGCAACTACTTAGTAATTTAGTGCATTTATTGTTTTTGTTATTACGAACTAGTGCAATAAACGAAGTGGTGCAACCGTTCGGCTGTAATAGCTTATTATGAGTCCCTACATTTAATAACCCTACATATAGATAAATAAATAATAGCCCTTTATACATGTAAACAATCAATGCCGCCAGCAAGAAACAAGAACTGTAAGTCGGCCGAAGGTCTCCCTTAGGTAATCTTGAGCAACATGTAACAACTATTAAAATTACTATATGTAATAAGATATCAAGATACAATCGTAATAAATATCTAAGTACATCCAATGCGAAATCATCCATCATCCTGGAACATTGTAAAGATAGTAACAAATAACTAGAGTTCATCAGTAATATAATCAACATGTAAGACTCGTAGGTCGCGATAACTCTATCAGACAAGCAACGACAATTAGGAAAGCTATAACGGCAAAAAATCGGACAAGCATCCATAACCTTAGAGTACAGTGTTAACTGGGGTTGGGGAACCACCATACAGTTACCCTAGTTAATATACGTTTAGCTTTCCATTTAAATATACAAAATGACCTGACAATAGAAAACGAATCCAAAGTAGATTTGCCCATCAATAGTTACATCTAATTCATTATATTTATAGCACTTTGGTGATAAACAACTAAATACTCGACAAGTACCTGTTAATCTTTCTTGTTGACAGTTTTTCCCTCGCTTTAATATTTCTGCTAATTTTACGCAACGTCAGCTTTAATTTGACTATGCTGTTTGACCATCTTTAGTTTTGTCAAATACCGTCGAGTATAATTTTAGATAATATTACACAAAACGTTTACAAAGTGAAAATAATCAATCCTATCATGATTTACAATTTAATCATTATAATCAATAATAAATTTAGTCTTTGTTTCCATATCCTTTTCCTCTCATCTTGACCAATCATGATAGAATGATGGATTATGCCACACTCCCCCTCCAGCATAGCTAATTAAGGATGACCACTCTCTCTCCATGTACCATCTCGGCCGCCTTTTTAATTATCTCATTGGCTTCTTTCATCTCCCACGTAACGTTTTCATACGCCTCATCTTTCGTAATTTTTAATACGACATCTTTCTCTGTTGTTAGCATTTTCTTGTGTCTTAAGAACGACGGGTTCTTTAGGGATTTAGCTATCATGCACATGCTTCGTAATTCATTTAACTTTTCGTTGAATATCTCGTAGTGTTTTCTATATAGTTTCATACCCTTTATGGCTATCATCAATGTCATAATCGCGTCAATTCTACTGGTGTGCGCCAAATCTGGATGAATTGTCGTATTAGGGTAGAAAAATTCATACGTTGATCGTAATGACTTTGAAATCGACGCTTTGTCGTAGAATGCACTAATATTTTCCAGTACTTCTTCTTCGGTGATGTTTTCCAGTTCGTTCTTTCCTAATCTGACCATGGTGATAATTTCTACTCTCCTCATTACGTCGTAGTATCGATATTGTGAACTCCAAAGTTCTCCCCACACAATGTCGTTGATCCCAGAGAATAATATCACAGTTTATGTTGACCTTTTTTCAATTTCTGCTCGGACCTTCTTGATTTGTCTGCATATTGGTTCTCCTTCTCTATAGAGGTCATAAGGTGTAACTTGCCCTTCTATAAAGACTCTTTCTTTATTATCATTCTTTAGTAAGATCTCTTTTGACTTCTTGTAACGATCGTCATTGACTATTCTTTCGGCTGCTTGTCTGCTGTTGACGTATGTATTTTCTTCATGCCACATTGCTTTAATGGCTCTCTTGTCCTTTAGTCTCCAAGTTGGTAGCAGCATCGATATAAAGATTGTCGGTGGTGGCGCGCATTTTAATATTGTTGTCATTGTGTTTTCCTCTATGGCCTCGTATGTACCTTGCATTTCTGCCGTTGTGGCCATGCCAAATGTTGCAGGATAATTGTTCTTAGACTTTTTGATATTTTCCCAGAAAGTATCTGTTAGACCATTCTTCATTAAGTTCTGGGCCGTCTCAGGCTTTATTATGATTTTCGACGTAATACATTCTATGTCCACTGCAATCTGGTTTTGTGGTTCCAATAGTTCATCTATCTCTTGCCTAGTAAATGCTTCGGTACAGAGAACTTTAATTAATGATTTAGTTTCTCTTTCGTATACTTCTCCAAATATTCTCTGTACAATATTGTTTGTCCTTTCTCGTCGCACCGTGATTTCTACTAGTAGTCTTTCGTCATTGGTGTCGACCCATGATAGTTCACTGGGCTCCTGTTCGCCCCATTTCTCCAGATTAACTTTATCGATTACTCGTTGTGTATTTGGAGTTAAAGCTATGTTGGTAGACTGTAAGAGTTTTTCTTCCAGTAACATTTCTTCTTTACTTTTACTCACCATCTCAATAATTTCGATGGGGCAATTTTTTCCCTCTTTCCGCATAGTTTCTGAGCGTTTGATGATTTTGGTATAAGCACACTGAGGGTAATCCTTCAGATATTTTCTTATCTCTTTTGTGATTACCTCATGAATTTTCTTTTCTTCCACCATTTTTGTCGTCTGCAACATTTCCGCATGTTCTCTTCTAATCAAGTTCCTGGTCGTTAGCCACAGTTGATTTTTAAGCGCTCTTAGTTTCGTGTTAGAGGTTGCGCCCCACATATATTTCTTTGTTTCGTCCGTTAGAATATCGATCTCACTTGGACATATCCCCGTTTTGTTTGCTAGTTCTATTATGCTGGGCCTTCCCAATGTATGTTGCTGTACTAACAAACTTGTAATGTGTTTCTCCAATCGCTTTCCCCACACTTATTTCTCCATAGTTAAAAATTTTTCCATGCCTTTTAAGTATTGTTATTAGTTGTTTTCTCTCTTCTGCGCTTAGGTGCTGGTACTCATCTTCGCATATTTCTGGTATTTGGTACTCCTTGTTTTCTTCCTGAATTAAATTTATCACTTTGTCCACCATTTTTTTCTCGGTTCTTACTTTTTTTCCTTTCAATTTTAACGTGTCCTTTTTTATATTGACTATATGATTAGTTGCGTTTAACATTGGTATCACTCCTCTGCCATTTTTTACCACACACAAACTTGATGGTATGGAAATCTTCTTCGTATTTATGCCTCTTTGATCATAAATCATAACTTCAGACGTGACCTCATTTTCCGTTTCTATTTGGCACATCTTCCAGTTGTTAGGTAGAATTTTTTCGTTTTCTGTTAACCGAAATTCTATAGTTTCTGTCTCTTGCTCTTCTCCGAAAGTTGTTAATGTTTCCTCTTGGACGGATATAGTCCTGTTTGTGTAGTCAATGATACATTTGTTATCCATCAAGAAATCATTTCCTAATATTACTTCATAGGGAAGCGCATTTTTTTCAGTGTCTATTACTGTGAATGTTTGCGAGAATGTAGTGTTAGCAATTCTCATCGGTACTTCCAATATTTTCCCTTTTGTATCGATGTAATGTCCTGAAGCATTGAGTAATCTGCTATTTTCTTTTTCCAACTTTTTCTTATCAATTCCTATCTTTGCCGCACATTCATCGGTGATAATGGATATTACCGCTCCCGTATCTATGGTTGCTTTAACCATCACTCCATTTATTACGACCGTGATTGTGTTAGTCTTAATCAGGTCCGTTACAATCAACACGGGTGCACGTTTTACTGGAGGCGGCGCTCCATCTAATTTAAAGTATCGTCTTTTACTTCTTCTTGTTCCGGCTCATCTTCATCTTCCAATAAGTCTTCTTCTTCAAAGTAAGCCTCCTCCTCTTCTATGAAATTAATCTGACGTTTACAAAATTTCTTTGTATGTCCTTTTTTCCCGCATGTTTGGCATTTCAAGTCTTTTCTGTTTATACGTTTTACCGTACCATCTTTCAATTTTATTTTGATAATTTCCTCCTTTAGTTTTCCATCATCGTCCTTTTTAGTTTTGTTTGTACCACTACCTATTGTCGGTATCATTTTCGTTGATGATTTCTCATTGATTCGAGCATTATTTTCCATCATTACCTGGATTCCCAAACCCTTTCTTATCATCCTCTCTAGAGAGTCATCCGCATCGCATTTAATTTCAAATTGTTGCCGGATCGGTTCTGGTAATCCTTTACAAATATGCGAGAATAGATCGTATTTAGAATACGTGCTCTCTCTTGAGCTAAGTTTCAATAACCTCTCCACCTGCGACATGTAATTTCGTAAGTCCTCTCGCTTGTTCATCTTTAAACTATTTAACAACATTCGATATTGGCTTTTAAAGCTTTTGTCGTCATAATATCATTGATATTCTCCAATTAATTTTTTATAGTTCGATTTAGTCTCTAAATCCAACACTAGGTAATGCTGGTAAGCTGCACCTCCTAGATATAGAGGAAACCGCGCCGCCGCCTGTTTTTGTATAACTTTCCTCTCCTTCATGCTCATCTCGAACATCTGGATCCACTCTTTAAAAGTGGGTGAATAGCTGTCGACTCTCCCTGTAAATTTCGGAAGTATTGCTTTGCATGCCGATGTTTCACTATCTTCCTCTTCTGATAATATTGTTTCCTCATATATCGGCTTTGTATCCGTTGTGGTTTTACATTTCTCTTTCACTTGTTTCGTTATATTAACGACCAATTTTTCAATGAACTCATCTTCTGTCTGACAATTCCTATATATTTTGGACTGTGCTTCTTCTCCAGGTACACTTTCACTTAGTTTCTCTGGTTCTTGTACTACTATGTTTTTAATCACCTTGACACTATTTCCTTTTTCTTTTTCTGCTTCGTCATTTGTTAATGTTGTCAAACGAATTTTGTCTTTTAATTCATCTATTTGCAGCTGCTTTAGAATATTGTCTTCTCTCAAATTCACGTTCTCTTCATGCATTTGAGTGATCATCTGCTTTAGATTCTCACTCTCCATTTTCATTTCATTATTCACTTCTATTAGTTTCTCGATTTGTTTTTGGAAGACATTTCTCTGCTCTGTTAATCTAGCGCTAGTATCCTGCGTGATTTCTTCGATACATTTGTCTTTGTCAGCGTTTGCTAGTTCTATTTCAAACATCCTTTGAGTTAAATTTTCTATTTGTAACATTAGTTCATGCCGTTCATTATTATTATCCTGTATTATCTTCCGTAATTCGGTTATCAACATTGCTGCACCTTCATCTTCTTGTAATACCATTTCTGTTGGGGAATTTTGACTTTCAGGGGATGTATTAACAACCGCTGGGGTTGTTTGGTTTTGGGGTGTCCTTTGAGTTTTGGCTTTAGTTCTTTGCTTTTTCCTTGAATTTACCATTTTAATAATTACTAAAGGCAATTGTAAATTGGGATCCCTTACCAGTATCTGTACTCCTGGTTCTTTTCTTCTAATCGTCTTCTTGCTTGTTTACTTCTTCATTTTGAGCGAGAAGAAACAACTATCTTAACCCGCTCGTAAGTTCGTAGTATAATTCTTGTTTGTAAGTCTCCATACACTTTTGTTAACTATTACGCCATCTGTTTTCTCTCATTGGTGCACTCTCTTTGAGCGCCTGTCACGGTCGCCATGTAGAATCATGCCAACTCAACATGAGGGTGTTATTTAGACAAAGCTATTACTTTTCTTAGATTAACCACGAATCCAAGTTGACACTTTTCCATTTTCTCTCCATTGTAATAAGTGTGCAGTTTATTAAACTAATTTAATATGCAAGAGCCTTTGTAGCTACTTAATTAACTCAACTTATTTAGGTAAAGCAGAGAGCTTGGAAGACAGGATCGACACTCAAGAGTAGACGTGCAATTCCAGGAACGCACCCGCCAGCCACATCTTACCAATGGAACTGTTAATGTGAGATAGAGAACAATAATGGAATGGTAATGTGAATAGCGAACTCAGTGTAATGGGATTGGCAACTACTTAATAATTTAGTGCATTGATTGTTTTTGTTATTACGAACTAGTGCAATAAATGAAGTTGTGCAACCTTGCCGCTGAACTAGCTTATTATGAGGCCCTACATGTAATAACCCTACATATAAATAGATATCTAATAGCCCTCGATACATGTAAACAATCAACGCAGTCAGCAGAAAACTATGACTAGGAGTCGGCCGAAGGTCTACTGCATGAAACATTGAGCAACATGTAATAATGATCAAATAAACTCTGAGTAATAGAATATCAAAATACCATCGTAATAACCAGTTGAATGTAAATACTATCAAGCCAGCAATCGGCATGTAATATAATGAATGTAATAAATAACTTGAGTTCATCGGTAAAATAATTAACATGTAAAACCTACAGGCTGCAATAACACTATCGGACAAGCAATGACAATTAGGAAAGCTATAACAGTAAAAAACTCCTATACCTATATGTAACCTAAGAGCACACCAGGTAACTACAGCTGTCGCCCTCCCCGCTGTGGAATAGCTATTAGGAGGCTGCTCCAGCATACCTTTAACCAGATGTGGGAACCACCATACAATTACCCTAGCTCGTAGATGTTTAGCTTTCCATCAGAATATATAAAATAACCTGACAAAAGAAAATGAATCCAAAGTAGATTTGCTCATCAATAATTACATCTGATTCATTATATTTATAGCACTTTGGTGATAAACAACTAAATACTCGACAAGTACCTGTTAATCTTTCTTGTTGACAGTTTTTCCCTCGCTTTAATATTTCTGCTAATTTTATGCAACGTCAGCTTTAATTCGACTATGCTGTTTGACCATCTTTTGTTTTGTCAAATACCGTCGAGTATAATTTTAGATAATATTGCACAAAACATTTACAAAGTAGAAATAATCAATCCTATCATGATTTACAATTTAATCATTGTAATCAATAATAAATTTAGTCTTTGTTTCCTTATCCATTTCCTCTCATCTTGACCAATCATGATAGAATGATGGATTATGTCACACTCCCCCTCCAGCATAGCTAATTAAGGATGACCACTCTCTCTCCATGTACCATCTCAGCCGCCTTTTTAATTATCTCATTGGCTTCTTTCATTTCCCACGTAACATTTTCGTACGCCTCATCTTTCGTAATTTTTAACACGACATCTTTCTCCGTTGTTAGCATTTTCTTGTGTCTTAGGAACAACGGGTTCTTTAGAGATTTAGCTATCGTACACATACTCCGTAATTCGTTTAACTTTTCGTTGAATATCTCGTAGTGTTTTCTGTAGAGTTTCATGCCCTTTATGATACTTTTTCGTGGGCGATCTTATGTCTATCATTGGCCACTCTTCATGCGTAGGCTTTTCTGCTTTAATCTCCGACCATACTGTCGCTATCCTTTCCAAATGCTCAGGTGTTTGGTTCATACTGCACTTTAGAAACAAGTTTCCAGTCTCTTCCAAATTTTCGTTTATCCCCAGCAGTTCCATAGTACGTGTTTGATAGTACATGTCGATAGCGATTTTAGGTTCCACCATGATTCTCTCCGCTGGGGCTATTTCATTAATTTGTAAGTCCATTTTTATCAGTTCCGATATTCTTCTTGTACCATTATCCACTGTGAACAAATTATCTAATCTGATTTCCAATTCTTTTATACAGTCCGGTAATTCTTCTGATTTCTGTGTTACGATTAGTATTACCCTCGTCTTCTGTTTCTTAGCTATTTTGAGTGTTTCTTCGATGTTAGTTTGAAGTCTTTTTGATTCTATCTCAGCGTCTTTTACAAAATAGACTATTGTCAGATGGTTTTTATCGAGGTTTACTTGTTCGCATTCATTTATAATTTTGATTCTATTTTTTACCAGTTTCTGGACATCTTTCATTGTGAATTGTTCATCAAACGTGATATGGACTGTACTTTTGAAGTATGGTCTGTTAAATTGTTCCTTCATATCCTCTTTGTATGCTATTATCGTATTGCAAGTTGGACGATTTTTCTTATCAATAACTATTGGAATTGCGTAACTTTCATTCTCTTTGGTGGAAGTGCTGTGTTGTATTAGCCGCTTAGTTTCTGGCGATAGATTGTCGTACGAATTATATCTCATCTTTCTGTTTGCTATGAAATAGGGATGTATTCTATCTCGTCCTATTTTTGTCATGCGGCTCTCTCTCTCTTCAGATCGTGACGATTTTGTGGTTGTGGATGTTTGTCTGTACGAAAAAATTCCTGAGCTTGTTGTTGTGGGGATTGAACTTGTTGACGGTATCTGCGAAGTATCCATATCGGAGTCATCACTTATGGGTTGTGTATCCCAACTTTCCATAGCTACTGAAGTTATTTCCTCACCGCCCTTTAATTGGCTTTGAGTACTCGTGGATGCTGTTTCCTTGCCGCCCTTTATTTGGCTTTGAGTACTTGTGGATGTTGAAGGGGAGTGTGCATAATTCGGTATTTCCAACCTCACGCCCTTTAATTGGCGATCAGTATCTCGTTGATGGCCCTCATTTACCCGCCTGCCCGTTAATTGACATTTGGTAGAGGGTGATTTTTCTTTTATTGTCTCCATCCTCATACCCTTTATTTGGTAATCAGATTGAGGAGACCTCCTCCTTATTCTTCGTCGTTTGTTGGTAGGTGTCATCTGCTCCGTCGTCATACCCTTTATTTGGTAATCGGACTGTGGAGCTCTTCTTCTAACTCTGCGCCGCTTGTTGCTGGGTGGAGAGTTCTCCATCGTCATGCCCTTTATTTGGCAATCGGATTGCGGAGATTTAGCTATGTTAGTGGAGCTCGCTGATGTTCCCTGTATCCTCACGCCCTTTATTTGACGATCGGTCTGCGGGGTTCTTCTCCTTCTTACTCTCCTCGATTTCAGCGGTGATCGTTCCGTTCGTTTCATTTTTCCTAAATTCAGTTACTAAATTAATATCCCATATCTCTGGGTCATATTTTAATTTATTTTTAGCTGCCCTCTGGGGCATTATCCTTCTTTCAACTTCAGGTTCATCTCTCTCAGGTCTATATTCGTCTTGAAATTCTTCTTCGTGAACACTATCTAGATCGTCCATTTCGGCATATGTACCATCATCAACCTGTACAATTTTAAACTCTGCATTTTTATCAAGGGTTACTTGCTCTATGTTTACTGTTGCTCTTTTTAAATTCTGAAAATGTAATACTCGTCCGTCATTCAATTTATAGTTATTATTGGGTAGTGTTTGTATTACCGTGAATGGCCCTGACCACTGTGTTTTAAGTTTCCTTACTTGGTTCACGTCTTGTGTTCTCATAAGAGTGTATGCGTAAACTTTCTCCCCTACCCTGTGTGGTTCGCCATATATCTTTTTGTTGAAATTTCTTTCTTGCCTTATCGCTGACTTCTTTATATTATGGCACATAGCTTCGTGGATTCCTGTTATCTGGTCTTTCAATCTTCTTATGTAATCGTGATCCGGCTTCTCGGAGTATGCATGGTATTGCATTGATATCGGCGTTGCCGCCTCTCTACCATACATTGCCTTATATGGGGTTATTCCCGTTGTGGTATGTACCGATGTATTATAGAAATATTCAACTATTTCTAATACTTCTCTCCAATCTCTTCCTCCAATTCTCGACGTTAACACTCTTATTAATTTTATCATTGTTCTGTTTAATCTTTCCACCGCTCCGTTGGCCTGTGGATGATATGCGGTTGTCTTCTCTGTTAATATCTCCATTAGCTTGGTCATTTCTTCAAATAATTTACTTTCGAATTGAACACCTCTGTCAGATATTATTGTTTGCATTGGTCCGAATTTTAAGATCCACTCTTTTATAATTTTATCTGCTACTACTTTTGCGGTTGTTGAATCTAGCGGTATCATTTGAGCGTATTTTGTGAAGTTATCCACCAATACTAATATATACTGATAACCTTCATCGTCTTGAGACAATTTTTCCAAATCCACATGAACAATTTCGTTGGGGGCCGTTGCCATGATTTTTTCAAGCGGTGCTACTTGTATCGGAAAGTGACTCTTATTATTTATAAGACATGTGTTACATTTATTGATCACATCTTCCACTGTTCTTCGAATGCTTGTTGTTATAAATCGAGCGTTAAAGGTGTTTTCCGTTTGTATTATACCCAAATGTCCATTTTCGTGTATCTTCCGAACTAATTCCCTTTTGTAATATTCAGGGATCGCTATTCTTAGCGTCTTTCCTTCTATGTACAAAAGTCCATTACTATTTAATTTCCATTTATACCGCTGAAAATAACTTTTAGCTTCTTTTCCCAGTGACCACTCATCGTTGTTCATTTTGTCTCTTATATCTTTCAGTATCAAATCACTTTTTTGTTTTTCGATTATATCTTTTTCATATATTTCTTCCTTAATTATTATCGGCATTATCGCATTCCCTTTTTTATCTGTATTGATTTCAGGTAGTTCGGCGTATTTGTTATGTGACATGAACTGAAACTTTTTCTTTTCACCATCGACTTTTTCTATATCTTGTTGATATTCGGGTAGCGCCATCCAAAAGTCTGCGTTCTTATGTAGCGTTCCTTTCCGATGTTCTATGTTAAATTTGAACTCATTTAAGTATTCGATCCATCGTGATACAATTGATGACTTATCACCTGAAAACTTTTTAAGCCATGCAAGCCCACTATTATCAGTTCTCACTTTAAATGTTTGTCCTATTAAAAAATACCGAAATTTCTTTATACTTTCGACCAATGCTAACATTTCCAGTTTCGTTGATCCATAATTTTCTTCACTTTGTTTTAACTTTCGACTAAAGAACTGTATCGGCACTTCTTTGCCGTCTTTGATTTGGCCCAAGCATGCCCCTATGGCAACATTACTTGCGTCGCAATCGAGAATAAACTCTTTATCATAGTCCGGCGTATTTAATGAAGGCATTTGGCTTAACTCATTTTTTATGTTATCCAACTGTTCTTGTTCTCTCCACGTCCATTCGAAGACTTTATTCTTCTTTAACAGTTCTGTCATCCTTCCGGTTTTATGAGCCACATTAGATATAAAAGAACCATAGTAGTTAATAAAACCCATAATCCTCTGTAGATCCTTTTTCGTTTTCGGACTGTTAATATTCTGAATCATATCTCTGGCGTTGTTCTTCATCCGAATTTCTCCTTTCCGGATCTGCCTCCCCAAAAATACGACTTGTTCCTTTAAAATTTCACACTTCTTTCCATTTACCCGTAACCCTGCTTTATACAGGATGTTCAGCGTTCTATCCAGCTTTTCAAAATGTTCTTCGATTGTTTCACTTGCTATGAGTATGTCGTCTATGTACGCACTTATCCCTTTTTCGACTTGTCTGTTGTTCTGTTTTAAAACTTTTGTCACATATCTCTGGAATGTAGCCGGTGCATTACATAATCCGAAGGCCATGTACATCCATTCAAATAGTCCATACGGCGTTATAAATGCTGTCTTTTCAATATCCGAAGGTTCCATTGGCACTTGCCAGTACGCTTTGCAAAGATCTATGCATGTGTAGTACTTGTTTTTACTGGCTTCATATATAATGTCTTCTATTCTTGGGAGTGGATATGCGTCCTTTTTCGTTATGTCGTTAAGTTTCCGGAAGTCTATGCAAAGTCTGTATTTCTCGCCTTGTTTTACGAACACCGTGGGCGCAGCGTAAGGACTTTCACTTGGCCTAATTATCTTATTGTCAATGAGTTCATTTAATATCGTATTATAATGTTCTTTTAAATGTTCAGGAACTCTCCTGCATGGCAATCTTATTGGCTCTTCCGATGTGGTTATGATTTTGTGCATTTCTCCAACCGCTTTCCCCACACTTATTTCTCCATAATTAAAAATTTTTGCATGTCTTTTAAGTATTGTTATGAGTTGGTCTCTCTCTTCTGAGCTTAGGTGCCGATACTCCTCTTCTCTTATATCTGGTATTTGATACTCCTTGTTTTCTTCTTGAATCAAATTGATCACTTTGTCCACCATTTTTTTCTCGGCTCTTACTTTTTTCCCTTTCAATTTTAACGTATCCTTTTTTATATTGACTGTATGACTTGTTGCATTTAACATTGGTATTACTCCTCTGCCATTTTTTACCACGCATAAGCTTGAAGGTATAGAAATCTTCTTCGTATTTATGCCTCTTTGATCATAAATCATAACTTCCGACGTGACCTTGTTTTCCGTTTCTATTTGGCACATCTTCCAGTTATTAGGTAGAATTTTCTCATTTTCCGTTAACCGAAATTCTATGTTTTCTGTCTCTTGCTCTTCTCCATAAGTTGTTAATGTTTCCTCTTGAACAGATATAGTTCTATTTGTATAATCAATTATACATTTGTTATCCATCAGAAAATCGTTTCCTAATATTACTTCATATGGAAGCGCATTTTTTTCGGTGTCTATTACTGTAAATGTTTGTGAAAACGTGGTGTTTGCGATTCTCATCGGTACTTCCAGTATTTTCCCTTTTGTATCAATGTAATGTCCTGAAGCATTGAGTAATCTGCTATTTTCTTTTTTGAATTCTTTATTATCAATTCCTATCTTTGCCGCACATTCATCGGTGATAATGGATATTACCGCTCCCGTATCTATGGTTGCTTTAACCATTACTCCATTTATTACGACCGTGATCGTGTTAGTCTTAATCAGGTCCGTTACAATCAACACGGGTGCACGTTTTACTGGAGGCGGCGCTCCCTCTAATTTAAAGTATTGTCTTTTACTTCTTCTTCTTGTTCCAACTCATCTTCATCTTCCAATAAGTCTTCTTCTTCAAAGTAAGCCTCCTCCTCTTCTATGAAATTAATCTGGCGTTTACAAAATTTCTTTGTATGTCATTTTTTCCCACATGTTTGGCATTTCAAGTCTTTTCGGTTTATACGTTTTACTGTACCGTCTTTCAATTTTATTTTGATAATTTCCTCCTTTAGTTTTCCCTCATCATCCTTTTTGGTTTTGTTTATACATTTACCTATTGTCGGTATCGTTTTCGTTGTTGATGATTTTTCATTGATTCGCGCATTATTTTCCATCATTACCTGGATTCCCAAGCCCTTCCTTATCATCCTCTCTAGTGAGTCATCCGCATCGCATTTAATTTCAAATTGTTGCCGGATCAGTTCTGGTAGTCCTTTACAAATATGCGAGAATAGATCATATTTAGAATACGTGCTCTCTCTTGAGCTAAGTTTCAATAACCTCTCTACTTGTGACATGTAATTTCATAAATCCTCTCACTTGTTCATCTTTAAGCTATTTAACAACATTCGATATTGGCTTTTAAAGCTTTCATCGTCGTAATATTGTTGATATTCTCCAATTAATTTTTTGTAGTTCGATTTAGTCTCTAGATCCAGCACTAGGTAATGCTGGTAAGCTGCACCTCCTAGATATAGGGGAAATCGCGCCGCCGCCTGTTTTGTATCACTTTTCTCTCCTTCATGCTCATCTCGAACATCTGAATCCACTCTTTAAAAGTGGGGGAATAGCTATCAACTCTCCCCGTAAATTTCGGAAGTATTGCTTTGCATGCCGGTGTTTCACTATCTTCCTCTTCCTATAATATTGTTTCCTCATATATCGGCTTTGTGTCTGTTGTGGTTTTACATTTCTCTTTTACTTGTTTTGTTATATTGACGACCAGTTTTTCAACGAACTCGTCCTCTGTTTGACAATTTCTATATATTTCGGACTGTGCTTCTTCTCCAGGTACACTTTCGCTTAGTTTCTCTGGTTCTTGTACTACTATGTTTTTGATCACTTTGACACTATTTTCTTTTTCTTTTTCTGTTTCATCATTTGTTAGAGTTGTCAATCGAATTTTGTCTTTTAACTCGTCTATTTGCAGCTGCTTTAGAATATTGTCTTCTCTCAAATTCACGTTCTCTTCATGCATTTGAGTGATCATCTGCTTTAGATTTTCACTCTCCATTTTTATTTCCTTATTCGCTTCTATTAGTTTCTCGATTTGTTTTTGGAAGACATTTCTCTGCTCTGTTAATCTAGAGCTAGTGTCCTGCGTGATTTCTTCGATACGTTTGTCTTTATCAGCATTCGCTAATTCTATTTCAAACATCCTTTGAGTTAAATTCTCTATTTGTAACATTAGTTCATGCCGTTCGTTATTATTATCCTGTATTATTTTTCTTAGTTCGGTAATTGACATTGCTGTACTTTCGTCTTCTTGCAATGCCATCTCTGTTGGGGAATTTTGACTTTCAGGGGATGTGTTAACAACCGCCGGGGTTGTTTGGTTTTGGGGTGTCCTTTGAGTTTTAGCTTTAGTTCTTTGCTTTTTCCTTGAATTCACCATTTTAATAATTACTAGAGGCAATTGTATTTGGGTCCCTTACCAGTATTTGTACTCCTGGTTCTAATCGTCTTTTTGCTTGTTTCCCTCTTCATTCTTGAGCGAGAAGAAACAACTATCTTAACCCACTCGTAAGTTCGTAGTAGAATTCTTGTTCGTAAGTCTCCATACACTTTCGTTAACTATTACGCCATTTGTTTTCTCTCCTTGGTGCACGCTCTTTGAGCGCCTGTCATGGTCGCCATGTAGAATCATGCCAACTCAACATGAGGGCGTTATTTAGAGAAAGCTATTACTTTTCTTAGATTAACCACGAATCCGAGTTGACACTTTTCCGTTCTCTCTCCTTTATAACAAGTGTGCTGTTTATTAAACTAATTTAATATGCAAGAGCCTTTGTAGCTGCTTAATTAACTCAACTTATTTAGGTAAGGCAGAGAGCTTGGAAGACAGGATCGACACTCAATAGTAAACGTGCGACTCCAGGAACGCACTCGCCAGCTGCATCTTACCAATGGAACTGTTGATGTGAGATAGAGAGCAATACTGGAATGGCATTGTGAATAGCGAACTCAGTGTAAATGGAATGGCAACTACTTAGTAATTTAGTGCATTGATTGTTTTTGTTATTACGAACTAGTGCAATAAACGAAGTGGTGCAACTGTTCGGCTGTAATAGCTTCTTATGAGTCCCTACATTTAATAACCCTACATATAGATAAATAAATAATAGCCCTTTATACATGTAAACAATCAATGCCGCCAGCAAGAAATAAGAACTGTAAGTCGGCCGAAGGTCTCCCTTATATAACATTGAGCAACATGTAACAACTATTAGAGTTACTATATGTAATAAGATATAAAGATACAATCGTAATAAACATATAAGTGTGACCACTGTGAAATCATCAATCATCCTGGAACATAGTAAAGATAGTAACGAATAACTGGAGTTCATCAATAATATAATCAACATGTAAGACTTATAGGTCGCGATAACTCTATCAGACAAGCAACGACAATTAGGAAAGCTATAACGGCAAAAACTCCTATACCTATCTGTAACCTTAGAGTACAGTGTTAACTGGGGGTTGGGAACCACCATACAATCACCCTAGTTCGTATACGTTTAGCTTTCCATTTAAATATACAAAATGACCTGACAATAGAAAACGAATCCAAAGTAGATTTGCTCATCAATAGTTACATCTGATTCATTATATTTATAGCACTTTGGTGATAAACAACTAAATACTCGACAAGTACCTGTTAATCTTTCTTGTTGACAGTTTTTCCCTCGCTTTAATATTTCTGCTAATTTTACGCAACGTCAGCTTTAATTTGACTATGCTGTTTGACCATCTTTTGTTTTGTCAAATACCGTCGAGTATAATTTTAGATAATATTGCACAAAACATTTACAAAGTGAAAATAATCAATCCTATCATGATTTACAATTTAATCATTATAATCAATAATAAATTTAGTCTTTGTTTCCTTATCCTTTTCCTCTCATCTTGACCAATCATGATAGAATGATGGATTATGTCACACTCCCCCTCCAGCATAGCTAATTAAGGATGACCACTCTCTCTCCATGTACCATCTCGGCCGCCTTTTTGATTATCTCACTGGCTTCTTTCATTTCCCACGTAACGTTTTCGTACGCCTCATCTTTCGTAATTTTTAGCACGACGTCTTTCTCTGTTGTTAGCATCTTCTTGTGTCTTAAGAACGACGGGTTCTTTAGAGATTTAGCTATCGTACACATACTCCGTAATTCGTTTAACTTTTCGTTGAATATCTCGTAGTGTTTTCTGTAGAGTTTCATGCCCTTTATGGCTATCATTAATGTCATAATCGCGTCAATTCTACTGGTGTGTGCCAAATCTGGATGAATCGTCGTATTTGGGTAGAAGAATTCATACGTTGATCGTAATGACTTTGAAATCGACGCTTCGTCATAGAATGCACTTATGTTCTCCAGTACTTCTTCCTCGGTGATGTTTTCCGGTTTATTCTTTCCTAATCTGACCATAGTGATAATTTCCACTCTCCTCATTACGTCGTAGTATCGATATTGTGAACTCCACAGTTCTCCCCACACAATGTCGTTGATTCCAGAGAATAATATCACAGTTTGTGTCGACCTTTTTTCGATTTCTGCTCGGACTTTCTTAATTTGTCTGCATATTGGTTCTCCTTCTCTATAGAGGTCGTAAGGTGTAACTTGCCCTTCTATAAAGACTCTTTCTTTATTATCATTCTTTAGTAATATTTCTTTTGACTTCCTGTAGCGCTCGTCGTTGACTATTCTTTCAGCTGCTTGTCTGC
>CABFPE010001331.1:0-45685 GCA_900660155.1 Hofstenia miamia | reverse complement strand
ATCGTCATCCTACCCAAGAAACTTGGAAGCCACACAAACCCCAGAGTCAACAAGACATGAATCTTCTTCCGAAACAGGAACCCCAAAAATAATGGAAATTCTGAGAAAAAACAATGAAACAGAAACACTACTACGAGAGGAAATCGGTCTGTTAATGAAAAGAATAGAGGATATTGAGTTAGCAAGCATGGAAACAATCAGGAATATCCAGATCGACATGGACACCAGATTAATCGAACAAAGCGAAGTGTTCCAAAGTGAAATCAAGTCACTGACAAAACAGCTAACAGAATTGAATAGCAGATTCCTTGAACAAAACCAACTCTTGCAAGACAAAAACAAGATGTTAGAAAGGACGAATCGGCAGCTAATACAGGATAATGATATACAGGCTGCGGAGATACTACAACTCAAAGGTCAAATAACTCGACTTGAGGCAGATAAGGATGAAAAATCGGCACATGCACAGAACGAGCTGATGGAAATACAAAATAGGCGATTGGTCGAAGAAAAAGACTTGAGACAGGAAGAGATAGCCCAATTAAAAGACAGGGTGAGGTTACTACAGCTCAACAAAGACGAACAGGAAAACATGCAATCCCATAACTTCCAATTCGTAAGCAGAAAAGATAACTGCGCAGCTACGGAAAGAGGAAGCAACGACAAGAAATATGAAACCGAAATATAATAATTCAATATTGAACCAGGAGGTGGGAAACGACATGATTCCCTGCAAGGCCACATTACCGAAATTCAACAGAAGGGTGGATGGCTATAATCCAACTTTCGGAGAGTGGCTCCAGATGTTCGAACTGACGATGGCGGAGCGACAGGTGAGCCAACACTCGGCAGCGGCAAGATTTCCTTTATACCTGACAGGAGCAGCAGCGCAGCACTATCTGCTACTAGATCCTGAAACGAAAACAGATTATAAATTATTAGTCGGTGATTTTATAGAATATTACGGAAACGAAAGTTTCAAGAATCAATATCGGATAATCTTAAACGGAACGAAGATGAAAAAAACAGACGATATCCGAAATTATATACAACAAGTCGAAAGATTAGTAACACTCAGTTCAAGGGAGAATCAATACTCCAAGTACGACCTTTTTTCGCACATCTGCAAGGGGATGCCCGATAACATAAGAGCACAGTTCGAGATCAAGTGCGACGTAGACGACAAATTGGAAAGAATGATTAGGAAGGCAGTGGATATACAAGCGACAATCGAAAACAACGCAAGGATAAACGAGAAGGCAGCCTGGCACAGAGAAGCGCCGAGCTGGAGGAACAACCTCAAGCCAAAAAATACGACTAAAACATACGAAGCCGACAAACAAGATAAGACCATAAAAATAAAGACCAGAGACGGAAAAACGAAGAAGGTCCGTGAGAAAGACATCAAATGTTACAACTGCGGAAAAAAGGGGCACAGGAAAGATGAGTGCCACAAGCAGATAAACATGATCGGAGAAGAACAGGGGTACTTCGAAGAGGAAGATCTGATAGAATCAGAAGGAGAAATAAATGAAGAACCCCAAACGGAAGAGGAATCGGAAAACTAAGTGGAGCGCCGACTCCTGAAAACCGCGCAGCAGTAATGATCATGGCGAATATGGACACAGTAAACACAATGACAATATCAGTTAACGGGATTATGATAAAAGCGACTATTGATACGGGAGCGGCAACTTCGATAATCACAGATGACTGCGCAACTAAGTTAGGATTTCTCAGAGAAGACCTCACCAAGTGTAACAAGAGGCTTATCAATGCATCTGGCGAATATATCGATACTAAAGGAGTATTGGAAGCGGTGCAGTTAAGAGTGGCCAACACCACGTTTGAGCAATCACTAGTGGTTGTAGACACACATAACAACATGCTACCATACGAGATCATTCTGGGAGATGACTTCCTTGTTAAAAACAAATGTGTTATCAACTACGCAGACAGAACGATAAAAGTCAAAGAGGAAGATATCGAGATTGAAGAAGAATAAGTAGGAAAGAAAGGGATAACGTTTGAACTACAGGAAGACATACATCTGCAACCGCACCAATGGAGAATGTACGAGATCGAAACGGAGGAGGCGATCACAGCCGACGTGATGATTTATGAAAATAAAGGAATAAACACTAAAAGAGTGTCAATGCCGTCAAGCATATGCGCAGTGAAAAACGGAAAAGGCAAGATCCCAATTCTTAACCCAACAAATCGAAACGTAAATTTAAGGAAGTCGCACGTAAGGATATTCGGGAAACATGTAAAATCGAACATCAGAGTAATTTGGAAGGCATTGGAAGACGAAGATGGAGCCGACGACTTGTATGGTCGATTCAAGGACTTACAAGTGGAAGCGCAAAGTACTCCACATGGCCGACTCGAGGGCGAGTGGACGAACACCATCCAAGTCGCGAGTACTCCCAAAGGCCGACTCAAGGGCGCTGGGACGAAAGCAACCGACGACGAGTATAAGATCCCGGACATCGAAGATGAAAAAAACAAACAATATCCGAAATTATATGCAACTGTTAAGGAAGATGCTAAGACGACACAAACGGATATTCAACTACGGAGAAATAAGTGTAGGGCAAGCGATAGGGGAAAAACACAAGATAGTAACAACCACTGACAAACCAATAAAACTCCCCTGTAGAAGAGTGCCCGAACAGATGAAGTAGGAATGCAGTCGAATACAAGAAGAATTGATAGACAATAAAATAATACGTCCAAGTGAGAGTCCCTACGCAGCACCAACGGTGTTTGTGAAGCAGGGAGATAAATACCGGCTATGCATAGACTTCCGGAAACTGAACGAAGTAACAAAGAAAGATTCGTATCCCTTGCCAAGAATCGAAGACATGTTATATGAAGCAAGCAAACATAAATATTTCACGACATTAGATCTGTGCAAGGCGTACTGGCAGGTACGAATGGAAGAAAATGACATTGAAAAGACAGCATTCATAACACCGTATGGATTATACGAAGGGATCTACATGGCGTTCGGGCTACGCAGTGGAGCGCCGACTCCTGAAAACCGCGCAGCAGTAATGATCATGGCGAATATGGACACAGTAAACACAATGACAATATCAGTTAACGGGATTATGATAAAAGCGACTATTGATACGGGAGCGGCAACTTCGATAATCACAGATGACTGCGCAACTAAGTTAGGATTTCTCAGAGAAGACCTCACCAAGTGTAACAAGAGGCTTATCAATGCATCTGGCGAATATATCGATACTAAAGGAGTATTGGAAGCGGTGCAGTTAAGAGTGGCCAACACCACGTTTGAGCAATCACTAGTGGTAGTAGACACACATAACAACATGCTACCATACGAGATCATTCTGGGAGATGACTTCCTTGTTAAAAACAAATGTGTTATCAACTACGCAGACAGAACGATAAAAGTCAAAGACGAAGAAATCGAGATTGAAGACGGTACCAGGCGGCTGGAGAAAGATAACGTTTGAACTACAGGAAGAACTAGATAAGATCAAGGAAGAATTAGCGAAATTGCCATCACTGAATACACCGGATTACGACGAACCATTTATACTAGACTGCGATGCGAGCAAGGTCGCCATAGGTGCAACACTAGGACAAATGAAAAACGGGAAGGAAGTACCAGTGCAATTCTTTAGCCGCAAATTACGAACAAGCGAAGAGAACTACGGATCAACCAAAGTAGAGATGCTAGCACTAGTGGAAAGCATCAGGAAATTCAGACACTTCTTGATTGGAAAAGAGTTCCGAGTACGCACCGACAACAGCGGCCTCGCGTGGTTAAAGAAATTCTCAGGAGACAAATCAGGCATTGTATCTCGATGGATAGAATATCTAAACGAATTTACATTTACAATAGAACATCGGAAGGGTACCCTACACAGCAATGCAGACTTCTGGACATCATTACCAGAATATCAGAGGGACGCAGAAAAGATAGATGGAGAGAAGCAGCAATTTCAGTTCCTACCACACAATCAATACGACGAACTGCCAGAAATCAATGTAGATAAGAAGGGCCAGACGGTGTTACCTATTATAATAAAAGAAGAAATCTCTGAGAAGGAAATCATAGAAAAACAACAGGACGATGTGATTCTTAATGAGATACTAAGGAAGTTGAAAGAACCCCAGACGACTCTGTCAAAACTAACAGCGAGTTACTTCGAACGTTATAAATGGAAAACAAATCGAAATGGGTTACTGTACGTTGAGGGACAAAACAATCGAATCGCAATCCCAGAATACTTTAAAAGAGACCTAATAAGGCGGATACACGAAAAAGGTCACTTAGGCATAATACAAACGGAGAAAACATTTAACGGACGATTTATTACAACGGCAGTCAGAAAGGTAATTGAAGACATCATCAATAAATGTACCACGTGTCTACTGCACAACAGTCAACGATTCCCAATACAGAGAGCACCCCTAGAGAAGATAATTGCCACACAACCAAATGAAATAGTCCACATCGACCTGGAACAACTATCGAAAGACAGTGAAGGATACCAATTCCTATTGGTGATGGTGGATAACTTCACAAAATACGCAAGGATGGTCCCAATGAAGAACACAACTGCAGAAACTACAGCCGAGATAGTGATGAAGGAATGGATATTGCGCCTCGGACCAATGGAAACGATCATATCGGATAAAGGACCACAATTTGAGAGCGGTCTATTCCAGGAAATGGTAAAAATGCTGGAAATAGTGAGCGAGAGAACCACAGCATACCACCCACAGGCGAACGGCGCAGTGGAGAGACTAAACAGAACGCTGATAAAATTAATAAGAGTAACAACAACAAGGATCGGTGGAAATAAATGGAGGGAAGTAATCGAAATGATAGAATATTTTTATAATACGTCGGTACACTCGACAACGGGAATCACCCCATTCAAAGCAATGTTTGGTCGAGAAGCAGCAACACCTTTATCAATGCAATACACCGATTATAACAAGACTTTGAACAATGATTATGTAAATCAATTACGCAAGCAAATCGCAGCAATCCACGAAACGATATGCCACAACACGAAGAAGTCGGCAGTGAGACAGCAGCGAAACTATAATAAAAAAATCTATGGGCACGCGCACAAAGTAGGCGACAAAGTTTACGCATTTGCACCAATGAAACTAACAGATACGAATCAGGTCCGAAAACTAAAAACAGTTTGGTCTGGACCACATACAATAACGCAGGAACTACCTAATAATGAATATATGCTAGATAACGGTAGATTATTGCACTTTCAAAACTTAAAACGAGCAACGGTAGACATCGAAGAAACGAAGATAGATGAAAGTGCTGAGTTCAAACTAAGCCGAATAAACGGCAAAGAGGTTATGTACGATATGTGTGATTTAGATAGCCTACCAGAGGAAGAATTCGAGGAGGAATTCACAGCGGACATAAGAGATGAACAATTGGAGAGGAGAGTGCAACCCCAGAGGGCTGCAAGAAATAGAACTATATATAACCCTGAAATATGGGATATAGATATAATAACTGCATTTAGGAAATTAGAGAAGGATGCATCAACCTCTCAAGAAGCGGGTGAAGCGCAACAAACCAACCGAAGGAGTCCCGACCACCAACACGAGGAGGCGAGTGCGGAGAAGTTCTCAAACCGGATGTCGATTCGAGGGCAGAAGGGACGAGAACAACGAGAGGGTAAATAAACGACGTAGAGTTAAGAGGCGTCTCAGTAGTACTCAAGGCCGATTCGAGGGCAGAGATACGAACGGACGATTGGCCTCTTCTCAGCTTAACTTTCCTTCCGGGGGATCAGTTCGCCGATTCAAGGGCGATGACACAACCGGAGTTCCAGAGGAAGGTGTGAGTGGTGGAAGAACCGTGGAGATCCGGAAGCGATTCAAGGCTGAAGGTATCTCCACCGGAACCACGGCTGGACAAGTATCGCGGGTCGTAACTGATCGTCGATTCAAGGGCGACTCAGTTGACACCAGCGGTACAAGCTCACAACCTATGGAATGTGAGCCGAGCACCAGCAGATTGCCTTTACGGATGAGGCAAATAGAAATCTCCTCGGAGACAACATCAGAGCGGACAATAAGATCTAAGGAGCGCGAGAAACGAATGTCAAAAATCGACGGAGAAACGTTGCACCCCTATTTTATGGCAACCACAAAAATGCGGCATAATGCGTTCGAGAAACTGTCTCCAGAAACAAAAACATTAATTAGAAAAACGGCCAAAATGGAAGGGAGCATACTGCCAATTTTGCTAGACGCGGACAATCGCCCAAAAGTTAATGTGTTGATCAGCTACCCCCAGGAACTAAATGAAACCATCGATAGGCCGTATATGCGGAGCACAACGCACATGACGTTCAATGAAAATTTTACATTAGAGACAGTGCAAGCGCTCATGGCTTATAAAGAAAACATAGCAAGAATCCCAGAGATAAATCTGGACGAGGAAAATTTAACAATCATACACGTGCTGAGAGAAAAAGAGTACAACAAAAACTTACAGAAACAAATCGATCAAACAGTCCGGATGGCAAAGGTACAGCGAACAAGAATAGTTGTTATAGCAATGAAGGAAAACCTTGAAGAATTACCAAGCTTTCTAAAAGACATGGTACTAGCAGCGGAAGGTTTCTTCCCATGGCAGAAGAAGGAATTCACAATATCTGAAATAATTCGTTTCGACCTACAAATTGATTATTGGGCAAGTATATATGGTATAATGATAGACCACAGTATAGCCATAGATCTTTTCCAACAGACAAAAACAGCGGAAATGCTAAAACTGAATGAAGGTCTGGAGAAGGCCATGACACTATTCATCAAATGTAGCATGACACAACGCCAAGAACACTTAGAAGAAATTAAGAAAGTATGGGCAAACATGAAATTACAAAAGAAAATAGATGAGGCATGGCCCGAAATAAAAATAGAGGCACCAGCACGTAAATATCATAAAACAGTAGAGATGGTACTGGCAGAGATCAACAGAGCTTACGAACTGAATACGAAGAAAGACTTCCGAAATCTGATACTAGAAGAAAAGAACGCGCCGGAGATCAGATACAGAACGTCCGCATGGCTGTTAGCAATATGGCTCACAGAAGACAAGGACCTCAAGTTACCCGTAACAAGAAGCCAAAGGGTGAAACTGACAAAAGCTAAAAAGTTTGAAATCGCGTTATCACCGATAAACACACAAACAAAGAACTGGCTATTAAAAGGACACATCGAAAAAGCTGAGTCGCCTAACAAAAGCGAAAAACCAATGCAAACGATGGAGAAGATCATAAGCAGGCTGATAACGAAACACCACCCAACGGGAAGGATATCAATTGTAGAGCTGGCAAACATCACGGGAATATGCCCAAGCGAAATACAAATCTTCGAAGAGCCGATGCGAAAATACATGTGGGGTGCAACCTCGGAAACACGATTAAAACAACTCCCTAATCAACCTTGGATAACAACAAGAAAAATAATCAAACGTAAATTAAGTGACACAAAGGAGATAACACAACTAATCAAAGATAAAAACGTACAACGAGCGATAGATGAAGATATGAGACGTTACGTAAAAGATAGTCCAAGATGCACGTTCACAAAAATAATTAAGAGAGCCGAGATGCTGAAGAAAGGAGGCATAACGACACCAGTCGAGATATGCGAAATGGCGACAAAGTCACAGCAAGAGATTATTAGGGAAGAGCAACTTCTAACCTCAACGCAACTACTGCTATCCCCACAAACGCAGACAGTAATCGATCGGATAAATATTGAAAAGTGGGGTGATACAAGTCAGGACAGTACGATAGAATGGATTGACACCGATGACGAAAGATTCTTAGTAGAGATAAAAGTCACGAAAGAAAGAAGAGAAATAACAGAACGGAACTATCAAAGAATACGAGAACAACAAACGGTTGCAACGATGAAGCTCATGTTTACAGAAGCATTCACACGCACGGAGTTAGAAGAATTACTGAAACCTTTTAATCAAATCGCACTGGACGTCGAATGCATAACATCAAGGATCGAAATACATGAACGCATAAGATTGAAACTTAGCAAAAGGGGACTAACGCAATCATTTTGGGAGACAATCCCAGAAGCGAAAATGAACTACCCCGCCACTATCGGTTTGGCGACAGCGTCAAACACAACTGGTACATATGAAGAAATCGAGCGATTAGTCGATACAAAAATCCTATTGTGCACGCCGCCTAAAACAATATCTATACCCATGGTACTACCAAGATGGCGATTACCGAAAGAGGTCCGGCCAGCAAAAACTTATCTGCATGAATACAAATCTTATGTAAATTCTCGCAGCAAAGCAATAGAAATGATAAAACGAGAGGATTACAAGAAGACAAAGAAAATATTATTAGACAACGATAACAAAGAGCGCGTCTACATTGAGGGAAACATAACCCCAGATCAACTTTATACGGAAGGGGAAGCGATACATAGTCAACTCCAAGAGCTGAGGAGAGAGATCGAACTGCGACAACCGCGAGCAGTCATATTGTTTTCAGGAGTAAATGATATTGTATGGACTGATTTATGGGAGCAGAACTATCGTTACTACGACGTAACAAAACGTGTGGAAATCGTGACCATGATGCGGATTGGAAAGAACGATCCGGGCGACATTTCGGAACAGGAAGTAATAGAAAATATTAGCTTTTTCTACAAGGACGTGGCAAACACGCGCAGCCTACGAAAAGTTTTCACATTTTTCTACCCGAATACGCAGATGCGAGCAGATCTAGCACACACGTGTAAGGCAGACGCCCAGATGACACTTTTAATAGCATTAAAAGGCATCAGTTTATATAAGAAATATTTTGAAATTTTCTCTCAGAAAATGAATGAGTTGCGACAACTTACACCAATAGCGGAGAACATCAGAGAGTCGAGGTTCTTAAAGTACGCAAACACTGTCACAACAGAACGCGAGGCAGTATTAAAATTGTCTAAGCAAGCAGAGTATGCCATGATAACCTGGGAAGAAGCCGAGGCGGAATCACTTATAAGAGGAGCGGATACTCTCGTGCATGGGGAGCGACCTGTGCTGTCCATAACGCAAGCTGAGGAGGGCGTGTAGCATCATCCAAAAAAGGCAACTAAAGCTGAATAACGTCGAATGATTATTAATTGAAATTAATTGTAAATATTTAGTTAAATGAACTTTAGTTATTTTTGTAAAATGCAACAAAGATTTAATATTGGTCAAAATAAGAAACTTGTTAGCCGATCAAGAGATAATTGACAAATTAAATTGTGCAAACTAAAGCTTACGTATGAACAGCCATATTGGCAGACGAATCATTTGAATTTTAAAATCGGCAGGTACTTTTTGTAGAAATTTTATAAATAGCTTTGATTGAACCATTATTTTGATGAACAATAAATTCTTCGGAGTTTATTTAACTTTCAATTCTACTTTATCTGGTTTGATTATTTAGTTAAATGTACAGCTAGGCGAGTTGTGTTTAGTAGTGGCTGGAGTCCATCACGGGATCGATTCTCAGGGTCCTTGTGCCAGTCACGAAACCGCACTTAAGTTACGGTTAGGAGTTTTTCGATTCTCGCCTAGTCTGACCATCGATCATTACATGTAATAAATAATCAATGCTTGAAACGACTGGAAGGTCGACACCTAGGGATATTTATATATTATTAAATGTAGGAGACTCGACGATAATTGACCTGATAAATGACTTTGCATGTAGTACTAATAAATGTAGGTGTAAGAAACTGCAGTACAGTTATTTAAATAATTAAGCCGATACTTTTTATGATAATGGCTAACTTTATTATCATTATGCAGTTAGTGTCAACGCCCGGTTGCTTTATTAAATCAAAACAACAAACACTCTACAAACATTGAGTTTAAGTCAGTTACAACTTTACTTGAGTGCACGCACTAAGCTAACGTAGGGTACACATAACTAATCCCAGTTGAGCTGAGGTGGTGTCGTGGACTCAACCATCGTTGTGGGAGAAGAGGAGCTGTGTTGTGGAGATCGGCTTCGGGCAGTGGCCCACAGAAGAACCAAAGAGGAACCATCTTACCAAGCCGTCACCTAAACAGTGATAGTTAATACTTTATTTGATTAACATAACTAGTTAATAATAAAGGATAGTTTGATAGTTCAACAATTGGGTAACACCTCACCCGCGAATTACTTGGCACTCATTAGTAGTAATAAGACACGGCGTAATAAGCTAGGTGGAGGATGTTACAACAGTTTTTGTGAGTCAGCACTCTAATTAGTTTTCTGTCTATGATGAAAAATGACCCTGCAACGTTTGGCATGGGGACAACATCGAACATGGATGGATCGTATGAAAACATTGAGAAACAGACGTTAACTACATTGTTAAAATGCACACCACCTCCGACGATTTCTGTACCAATGCTACTACCTACATGGCGGTTGAAGAAGAAAAAACCAGTGAAAGCCTTTTGGCATGAAGAAAACACATACGTAAATAAGCTAGAAGAGGCGGAAAGAATTGTGAGAGATGAAAGATACAAGAAATCAAAAGAAATCTTAAGTAAAAACGACAATAAAGAGAGAGTATTTATCAAAGGTACTGTAACCCCATATGATTGATGCAATGATGTCCACTGTTTTCAGATAATCTTTTCTAATTTATCATCCACATTGCATTTGATTTCAAATTGCGTCCTGATGCTCTCTTGCATTTCTTTACAAATATGTGAAAACAGATCATATATCAAGTATATATTTTTTCTTGAACTTAACATCACCAATCATTTGACCTGTTCAATGTAATTTCATATGTAGTCACTCTTCCACATTTTTGTAGTGTTCAAGATGATTTGATATAGTTTCTTTTTGTGTCTATCTAAAAGCAAATATAAGATATAATGGGAGTCTTGCTGCTGCTGCTTCCTGGCTTACTTTTCTTTTCTGCCATTGTGATTTCAAACATCTGCAACCACTCAAGGAATGTTGGATTGTATCCATCCACCTTTCCATTGAATTTTGGTAGTGTTGCTTTGAATGGTATGGTATCACTGGTTCTATTTGACATTATCATCAAAATTTCATATCTTGGTCTATTATGATTTTTATTGTTCCTTCACCTTGTAGTAGGGTGGTCACTGCCCTCATAATTTAATTTATGAATTTCTGCTTGTCCTCATCCATTTCTTTGTTGAGTTCATCATAGCTTGCTCTTTTGTTTGTCATCACTGGTGGTGCATGTAGCTTGTGTTCTTTTGAACTTCAAAACTTCATTTCATGGGTCTGTATGTTTCCCAAATTTTCTCCTCCATTTAATTGTATTAACCTCAGTTTGTCTCTCAGCTGTTCAAGCTCTTCTGATTGTATGTTGTTGTCTTGTATCAGCTGTCTGTTCTCTCTTTCCAATTGCTGATTTCACGTCAGAGTAGTTTGTTTTGCCCTTCTAATCTTATTTCCATGTCTGCTTTAATTTTGTATGCTTTCACTCTGCTGCTTCATCTGTTGAACTTCTCCATTAATTGTTCTATTTCATTTCTTAGAAGTGTTTCCATCTTCCAGCTTTTTCTTTGCATTTCACACATTTCCCAGAGGCTCATCTCAGGGGGCAACTGTAATAGTTGCAACTCTGTGGCGGGAGATGAATCTGCATCTCCTGAGTATGATGATGTTTGTGTAGCTCTAGTGGTAACCATTCTTGGTGCTGTTTTCTTAGGGCTGCCTCTTTTTCCTTTTGTCATTTTTCAATCTGGTTTGTATTGGCTCTCTTTCTTGGTTACAATTCTAGGTTCTTGTTATCATGCATTATGTTAGGTGTGGTTAAGTCTCTCAACTGACTACCAATTTCTGTTGTGATTATCACAGTTGCTCAAATTTACACTTTTACTTGTAAGTAATGTCTGAATATCAGAGTTGCTTTACTGAATGTTTCTTAGGTACCTCTGTTGGAGGTAGAAGAAATTCTTTGTGTTCTGAGAAGAAACAACTATCTTAACTCAGATACACAAAAAAAAAATTTCCAAATCTGACTTGTCACTAGCTGCATAGTTAATATACATTTAGCCATTAAAAAAATGTATTGGTTTTATTAAACTAGATAAATATAGAGCAGCTACCTCTCCTACAATTAATAACTACTACATGCTCAGTCACATTACCAGCCAAATTATAGTCATTAATTTGGATCTGAAACAATAAAAACATAAATTCCTACATTTTGCTTACTAGCCTTATTTTGAGTTTGTTTATTTTTAATACATGTAGACGTCAGATAAACAAGAACAAAAATTCCAACACCAAACCTAAGTGCACTTTCATGGCTTGGTGCAAAGAACCTTGAATATATCCTATGATGGATCCAAACCACTACTAAACACAATTTTTTTAGCTTGACATTGTAAATAAATAATCAAACCATTATAAGAAATAAGTAGAAAAATTCCAAAGAAATTTCTTTATCAATTTTTACAACTAAATTTAATCTGTTTATAGGAAAAAGTACCTGTTGATTTCAAAATTTGAATGTATTGGAATGGAAGTGACTTTGCCCCCTACATTTAGTCAAGATTGATAGTATCAACAAATACTAATTCATAATAAATGTCTATTTCTTTAAAACTTTAAAACTGTCTCATTGGTAACTTTATAGTAAAAAATTTTAATCTAGAAAAGGAATTAATAAATAACCTATATTTGGCTACCTAGCCTTTTATCAAGTTTATTATTAAATACATGTTTGAATGCAATCAGTAATGAGCAAAATGGGTAATCAGAAAACTGCTAGTTGTACACCTAACTTAAGTGCATTTTGTGAATCAGGGGCAAAGAACCTAGAATCATTCCAGTCATGTTATGCTGACCACTACTCAACACTAAGCATTTAGATTGGCATTGTTAATAATTGAGCAAACCAGATATGAAATTAAAGTAAGATATCCAAAGAAAATACTTCAACAATGTTCCAGTGTTGTAATCCTATTTATATTTAAATCAAATTTAGTACTTCTTGATTTGAAATTTAAATTAACTACACAGTTCTACCTAATGTAACATCCTCTACCAGGCAATGGCATCTGGTTTCTTTGTTATACAATTATAATTAGAACAATGTACTTGTGGTTAGGGATGTAGTAATTTTCTTACTGCTTTACTTCCACATTATTAACTCACTTAAGGTTAATTAACAGGCAATTATAATGAACATTATTTAGGTGAACTAGCTCCACAGCATCGTTTGCAATTGTTGGTAACTTGGCATCTGTCCAAAGCCAATGTCCACATCAAGTGTCACATACTCTTCTATTATTCAGTTGGTTTAGTTCCACTTCTCAGCCCATCAATGTGTACCCTATCCTAGCTTGGTGGATGCTCAAGACAAGACACAATTTGATTTAGACTCTATTTGTTAAGTGTACAATGTAACTGCAACCTGACTTATTACTAGCTGTGTAATTATTATTATATTTAATCATTACTGAAAATTGTAGTGATATCTGCAACCACACAGATTAAACTGCCTCATTGATCTAAATTAAAAGCAAAAGTAATTAACCTCGCCAGTCATTTCCTAAAAATCATTTACTCATTTATTATTTCTTGTGTTAGATTTTATTAGTGAATTTGTATTTATTTTATTTTACTTCTGACGTCATCCCCTTACAAGGTAATATTGAGTATAGGGACGCACCAAAGTATGGGAGCCATATTGTAATAAGTCAGCTTTTGAATTACTAAACGAAATTAAATTAATTTTATTACATATATTTAAATATTACTTTTCCTTGGTAATAGCATATTGTCATTTTTAATAATAATAAGCAATTGCGCTAAAAAACAAGCTGTTTTTGAGTTTGATTGATAATTGAAATTATATCGAAGCTCGATTGCATTTATATTAAGTTTCTGTATCTAATTCTATCAGATCAGAACAGCAACTCAAACCTTTTGCATCAACCAGTTAGTTACTTTTACTTTATTTGTCATTTGAAATAGTTTAATGACCATTGCCTAAAAAGTTAAAGGAGTGGTGGTGCAGACTTAAAGATCTACTTTACAGTACGTAATGCCAAATTAAGATATAAAACAGTAGATAAATAAATATGTTCTTACAAAGAGGAAAAAGAAGAGAAGCTGAAGCTGATGGTGATATGAGAAACAAAAGGGATTAAATGATATTGTTAATAAATGTTTACGACTTATAGTTCATAAAATGGTTGTAAGGCAAATAGAGTTGGCCAGGAACCCTAAGTGCGTTTGAGTTCATAATAAGCAGCTGTGTGGGAGTAACTTTTAGACCTTACGTCTTCTCTGAAATGGTGTTTGGAGTCCACCAAGAGTCAACAGAGAGCAAGACGTTACAAAATGTTGGCTTTAATAAACTAATCAAATATATAGAAGCTTCTTATCCTACATATAATAATCAATACATGCTCAGTTACATTATCAGTCACATTATCATCATCAATTTTGATCAAAAATAATATAATACAAATTTTATATTTGTCTTACTAGGTTTATTCAAGGCTTGGTATTATTAATACATGTATTAAAATGATTGGTAGTCAGCTAAACAAGAATAAAACCCCAAATGCTACCCAAATGCACTTTTATGGCTTGGCGCAAAGAACGTTGAATCTTTCCTATGATGGATCCAAACCACTACTAAACAAAACTTGTTTAGCTTGGCATTGTTAATAAATAATCAAACCATAATAAGAAATAAATAAAAGAATTCTGAAGAAATGACTTTATCAGTTGTTACAACTAATGTAGAGTCACTCAGGGGAATTTCTTGATTAGTATCTTGTTATTTTATATTTGTAATGACGTCATCATTGACATAAATTCTTATTTTAGTCTTAGTTTGTGAAGACAAGTTAATGTCTCCTCAAAATGGTGCTACATGTATTGCTCAAATTTAATTTGGGAAGGAATTCATGATGTGATTATCATAGGTTTTTTTTAGTTGTAAACAAAGACAGGTATTAATTCATATTGTATAAATTGAGAAACCATGTTGAGAATGGTTAATAGATTTTATCTATCTTCAACTACACTACTGTTACCATTTATTTTTGTTTAATTACTTTTTTGATATGCAAATAACTGCATAAGTAAAGGCAACAATTTGGGAGTACTTTACCTGAGTATTGGCTCAACATGTAGCATCTAGAGACATCATCTATCCCAAATTGTGGACGTCTTAGGTTATGTATATGGCTATGTATATGGAAATAATTAACCTTCCATTCTATTGCAACAAGTGCATGCACCATAAATGATACACTTTGATGATAACATACCTATTGTTAGCATGAATGCATGATAATTACATGCTAATATTTAGTGAGATGAGCAACAATAATGCAAATGAGATATTTATATTTGTAGCTGAGATAGATAATAAAACGTGAGACAATTATGGTAGAACTGTTCAGGCATTCTAAGCACTTTTCTTTATAGATATTGCTTTCGCTGGAACCTTATGAATTGGTCATCTTGGATGAATTACCAATGTTAGTTCTAATAAATTCTCTATGCTAATTTACTGGAACTGGGCTGTTATAATAAGTTCACTACTACAACCTTTTGCCATGACAAATAGTTCTATAGTGTAATTAAAGTAGAGACCACGATTCTACACTAAATTTAATCTATTTATAGCTAACTTGAAAAAGTACCTGTTGATTTCAAAATTTGAATCTATTGTCTGCCTATATGGCTAAAAATAATGGAAGTGACTTTGCCCCCTACATTTAGTCAAGACAGATGGTATCAACAAATACTAGTTCATAATCAATTTCACTGATACTTCTTGATTGCAATATACAAACTAATTGAATATGCTAATAAATTTCATAGAATGTTCTTAAGCACATTCAAATTTTTTATTTGCTTTTCTTTCTTAGCAGCTTTAATTATTTGGAAGATGCTACACTAGTTGGCTCAAAATAATGAGAAGCGATTTCGCCCTCAGTTGTTTTGTCAAAATCAATTAATCAACAAGCACTTTGCTTTTTTAATTTTGTATTTTGATTTTACAAATTTTAATGAGCACAATTCATCATTTAATTGTTTCTCTATTTTTTAATCTTTTTCTTCTTTCTTCTTTATTCTATCTTCATTTCAGCAGATTATCTGATGGATTATGCAATATAAATATAATGATAATATATGTTAAAATTTTTTGCTATTTTGCTATGTATTTCATTTATATTATGATATTTTCTAAGGTATATTCTCAGATGAAAGTACTATTGTATTCAATTATCAAAGGCCTACCCAGTATTAGGTTTTGGGGATGTTATTGTAGAATCATGTCAATCCACTGTTAGTGTGTCACTTGTAGAAAAACTATTACTTTTCTTAGTTAAACTATTATGCGGAGTTGGCACTTTTCCAATTATCTCCTTTACAATAAGTGTTCGGTTTGTTAACTTAAATTAATATGTAGGAGCCCTTTTAGCTACTTAGCTAACTCCAACTTACTTAGATAAAACAGAGATAATGGAAAACAGGATCGACACTCGAAGGTAGACATGCATATCCAGGAACACATATACCAGCTGCATCTTACAAATGGAGCCGCTATTGTGAGGTAGAAACCAATGAAGGAACTGTTGTGTGAATAGCGAACTCAGTGTGATGGGATTTGCAACTACTTAAGAATTTAGTGCATTGATTGTTTTTGTTATTATGAATTTGTGTAAGAAAAAAAGTAATGCAACCTGGATGCTTGACTAGCTTATTATGAAGCCTTACATGTAATAACCCTACATATATAGAAATAAATAATAGCCCTTGATACATGTAAACAATCAATGCCGCCTGCAGAAAAATATAAACAGAAGTCGGCCAGAGGTCTACCATACGAAACAATGAGCAACTTGCTGTGACTATTAAATAAGCTATATGTAATAGAATATAAAGATACAATCTAAATAACCATCTAAATGTAAATACTATTAAATCACCAATCATCATGTAATGTAATAAATAACTGAAGTTCATCAATGAGAGAGTTAACATGTAAAACCTAATAGCTGCAATCATAATAACAGGCAAGCAATGATGAGTAGGAAAGCTATAATGATAAAAAACTCCTACACCTATCTGTAACCTGAGAGCACACAAGGTAACTACAGCTGTCGCCCTCCCCACTGTGGAATAGCTATAAGGAGGCTGCTCCAGCATACCTTTAACTGGATGTGGGAACCACCATACAATTACCCTAGCTCGTAAACGTTTAGCTTTCCATCAGAATATAAAATAACCTGACCAGAGAAAATAAATCCAACATAGATTTGCTCATCATTAATTACATCACTTCAAGTATATTTATAGCACTTGGTAATAAACAACTAAATACTCGACTAGTACCTGTTAATCATTCTTGTTTACAGTTTTTCCCTCATTTAATATTTCTGCTATGACTACGCAACGTCAGTATTAATTCAACTATGCTGTTTGACCATCTGTCATTTTGTCAAAATACTTTCGAGCATAATTTTAAATATAATTGCACAAAATGTTTACAAAATGAAATAATCAATCCTATCATGCTTTTACATTTTAATCATTATAATCATTATAAATATTTTTAGTCTTTGTTTCATTCATCCTTTCCTCTCATCTTGACCACACATGATAGTTTTGATGGATTATGTCACACTCCCCCTCCAGCATAACTAATTAAGGGTGACCACTTGTTCTCTGTGTACCATTTCTGCTGCCTTCTTGATTATCTCATTTGCTTCTTTCATCTCCCAGCTAGTCTTTTCATGTGACTCTTCCTTAGTGATTTTAACACAATGTCTTTCTCTGTAGTTAACATCTTTTTGTGTCTTAAAAACGACGGGTTCCTCCGAGATTTCGCTATTGTGCACATGCTGCGTAGCTCGTTCAATTTCTCATTGAATATTTCATAATGTTTCCTGTAGAGTTTCATTCCTTTTATCACTATCATTAGCGTCATAATTTCATCAATTCTACTTGTATGTGCTAGATCTGGGTGAATTGTAGTGTTTGGATAGAAGAATTTGTATGTTGATCTTAACAATTTCGATATTGATGCTTCGTCATAGAATGCACTTATATTTTCTAAAACCTCTTCTTCACTGATGTTTTCTGGTTCATTTTTCCCCAGTCTTACCATGGTAATGATTTCCACTCTTCACATTATGTCATAATACCAATATTGTGAGCTCCAGAGTTCTCCCCATACGATGTCATTGATTCCTGAGAACAATATTAATGTTTCTGTGGATCTTTTTTCAATTTCGTTGTGGACTTTCTTAATCTGCTTACATATTGGTTCTCCTTCCACTGCAATTTGATTTTGAGGTTCCAGTAGTTCATCAATTTCTTGTCTTGTAAACACTTCAGTGCACAGTACTTTAATTAATGATTTGGTCTCATGTTCATAAACCTCGCTGAATATTCTCTGTACTATGTTGTTTTCCGTTCTCTTCAGACCGTAATTTCTACCAATAACCTCTCATCATCAGTATCGAAACCATGAGAGCTCACTGGGTTCTTGTTTGCCACATTTTTCTAAGTTAACTTTATCAATCATTTCTTGGGTGTTTGGTGTCAGAGCAGTATCAGTAGATTGCAACAGCTTTTCTTCCATTAGCATCTCCTCCTTTCTTTTGCTCACCATTTTGATGATTTCAATAGGACAATTTTTTCCTTCTTTTCGCATTGTCTCAGATCTCTTAATAATTTTGGTGTATGCAAACTGGGGATAGTTCTTCAAATATTTTCTTATTTCTTTTGTGATCAACTCATGCACTCTTTTTTCTTTCACCGCTTTTATTGTTTGTAGCATTTCTGCATGCTCCCCTCTTATTAGGTTGCATGTAGTGAGCCATGGTTGACATTTGAGTGCTCTCAGTTTTGTGTTAGAAGTTGCACCCCACATGTACTTTTTGGTTTCATCTGTTAGTATTTCAACTTTGCTTGGACAAATACCTGTCTTGTTTGCTAGCTCTATTACACTAGGTCTTCCCAATGTGTGCTGTTGCATTAATAGTTTCGTGAAGTGTTTTTCGAATCTCTGTTGTACTTTCTTTGTGGGGGATAGTGGTAATATCTCAACATTTTGCAGCAACCATTGTTTGATGTTTGTGCGAATTGGTGCCACAGCTATTTCATATTTCTTCTGTTGAGCTATTTGTCATTGCTCCTTCCTCATCATAGACAGTACTATTTTGTCATTATTTGTTAGTGCAATTGCTAGTATCCATATTGCTGTTCTCACTCTAATTTCTGGTGCATTGATCTCTTCAAACATTTGCATCTTAAAATTCCGCTTGGCGTCCATTTCATATGCCCGTCTAACTTCATATAATATAGCTTCTGTGCTTTTGTGGTATTTCTTTGTTGGCGATCTTATGTTGATCATCAGCCATTCTTCATGGGTTGGTTTATTGTAGAATCATGCCAACTCAACATGAGGGTGTTATTTAGAGAAAGCTATTACTTTTCTTAGATTAACCACGAATCTGAGTTGACACTTTTCCGTTTTCTCTCCTTTGTAACAAGTGTGCGGTTTATTAAACTAATTTAATATGCAAGAGCCTTTGTAGCTACTTAATTAACTCAACTTATTTAGGTACAGCAGAGAACTTGGAAGACAGGATCGACACTCAATAGTAGACGTGCAACTCCAGGAACGCACTCGCCAGCTGCATCTTACCAATGGAACTGTTGATGTGAGATAGAGAACAATACTGGAATGGCATTGTGAATAGCGAACTCAGTGTAAATGGAATGGCAACTACTTAGTAATTTAGTGCATTGATTGTTTTTGTTATTACGAACTAGTGCAATAAACGAAGTGGTGCAACCGTTCGGCTGTAATAGCTTATTATGAGTCCCTACATTTAATAACCCTACATATAGATAAATAAATAATAGCCCTTTATACATGTAAACAATCAATGCCGCCAGCAAGAAATAAGAACTGTAAGTCGGCCGAAGGTCTCCCTTATATAACATTGAGCAACATGTAACAACTATTAGAGTTACTATATGTAATAAGATATAAAGATACAATCGTAATAAACATATAAGTGTGACCACTGTGAAATCATCAATCATCCTGGAACATAGTAAAGATAGTAACGAATAACTGGAGTTCATCAATAATATAATCAACATGTAAGACTCATAGGTCGCGATAACTCTATCAGACAAGCAACGACAATTAGGAAAGCTATAACGGCAAAAACTCCTATACCTATCTGTAACCTTAGAGTACAGTGTTAACTGGGGGTTGGGAACCACCATACAATCACCCTAGTTCGTATACGTTTAGCTTTCCATTTAAATATACAAAATGACCTGACAATAGAAAACGAATCCAAAGTAGATTTGCTCATCAATAATTACATCTGATTCATTATATTTATAGCACTTTGGTGATAAACAACTAAATACTCGACAAGTACCTGTTAATCTTTCTTGTTGACAGTTTTTCCCTCGCTTTAATATTTCTGCTAATTTTACGCAACGTCAGCTTTAATTCGACTATGCTGTTTGACCATCTTTTGTTTTGTCAAATACCGTCGAGTATAATTTTAGATAATATTGCACAAAACATTTACAAAGTGAAAATAATCAATCCTATCATGATTTACAATTTAATCATTATAATCAATAATAAATTTAGTCTTTGTTTCCTTATCCTTTTCCTCTCATCTTGACCAATCATGATAGAATGATGGATTATGTCACACTCCCCCTCCAGCATAGCTAATTAAGGATGACCACTCTCTCTCCATGTACCATCTCGGCCGCCTTTTTGATTATCTCACTGGCTTCTTTCATTTCCCACGTAACGTTTTCGTACGCCTCATCTTTCGTAATTTTTAACACGACATCTTTCTCTGTTGTTAGCATCTTCTTGTGTCTTAGGAACGACGGGTTCTTTAGAGATTTAGCTATCGTACACATACTCCGTAATTCGTTTAACTTTTCGTTGAATATCTCGTAGTGTTTTCTGTAGAGTTTCATGCCCTTTATGGCTATCATTAATGTCATAATCGCGTCAATTCTACTGGTGTGTGCCAAATCTGGATGAATCGTCGTATTTGGGTAGAAGAATTCATACGTTGATCGTAATGACTTTGAAATCGACGCTTCGTCATAGAATGCACTTATGTTCTCCAGTACTTCTTCCTCGGTGATGTTTTCCGGTTTATTCTTTCCTAATCTGACCATAGTGATAATTTCCACTCTCCTCATTACGTCGTAGTATCGATATTGTGAACTCCACAGTTCTCCCCACACAATGTCGTTGATTCCAGAGAATAATATCACAGTTTGTGTCGACCTTTTTTCGATTTCTGCTCGGACCTTCTTGATTTGTCTGCATATTGGTTCTCCTTCTCTATAGAGGTCGTAGGGTGTGACTTGCTTTTCTATAAAGACTCTTTCTTTATTGTCATTCTTTAACAAAATCTCTTTTGACTTCTTGTAACGATCGTCATTGACAATTCTTTCAGCTGCTTGTCTGCTGTTGACGTATGTATTTTCCTCGTGCCACATTGCTTTAATGGCTCTTTTGTCCTTTAGTCTCCAAGTTGGTAGCAGCATTGGTATGAAGATAGTCGGTGGTGGCGCGCATTTTAATATCGTTGTCAATGTTTTCTCTTCTATCGCCTCATATGTGCCTTGCATTTCTGCTGTTGTGGCCATGCCGAATGTCGCGGGGCAATTGTTTTTTGACTTTTTAATATTTTCCCAGAAAGTATCTGTTAGACCATTCTTCATCAAATTCTGGGCAGTCTCAGGCTTTATTATCATTTTCGACGTAATACATTCTATGTCCACTGCAATCTGGTTTTGTGGCTCCAATAGTTCATCTATCTCTTGTCTAGTAAATGCTTCTGTACAGAGAACTTTAATTAACGATTTGGTTTCTCTTTCATACACTTCTCCAAATATTCTTTGTACAATATTGTTTGTTCTTTCTTGTCGCACCGTGATTTCTACTAGTAGTCTCTTGTCGTCGGTGTCGACCCATGATAGTTCACTGGGCTCCTGTTCGCCCCACTTCTCGATATTAACTTTATCAATCACTCGTTGTGTATTCAGAGTTAAAGCTATGTCGGTGGACTGTAAGAGTTTTTCTTCCGGTAGCATTTCTTCTTTACATTTACTCACCATTTCAATAATTTCAATGGGGCAATTTTTTCCTCTTTCCTCATGGTTTCTGAGCGTTTGATAATTTTGGTATAAGCACACTGCGGATAATTTTTCAGATATTTTTTTATCTCTTTCGTGATCACCTCGTAAATTTTCTTTTCTTCTACCATTTTTATCGTCTGCACTGTTTCCGCATGCTCTCTTCTAATTAAATTCCTAGTCAATTCCATGTTAAATAAGTTAACAGATGAAACTAGTCAAGCAGTAACAACAAGTAAATCCTCACGTGTGTTGTTGTACTAGCAACCTTGTGAAATGTTTCTCAAATCTTTGCTGTACTCTTTTCGTGGGAGACATCGGTAAAATCTCTACACTCTGCAACAACCACTGTTTAATGTTCGTCGGAATCAGCGCTACAGCTATTTCGAATTTTTTCTGTCTAGCTATCTGTCTCCGCTCCTTTCGCATCATAGGCAGTACCAACTTATCATTGTATGTTAGTGCGATCGTTAGTACCCAAATGGCTGTTCTGGCTCTGATCTCTGGGGCATTAATTTCTTCAAACATTTGTGTTTTAAAGTTCCTTTTAGCCTCCATCTCATACGCTCTTCTGATTTCGTATAACGTGGCCTCAGTACTTTTATGATACTTTTTCGTGGGCGATCTTATGTCTATCATTGGCCACTCTTCATGCGTAGGCTTTTCTGCTTTAATCTCCGACCATACTGTCGCTATCCTTTCCAAATGCTCAGGTGTTTGGTTCATACTGCACTTTAGAAACAAGTTTCCAGTCTCTTCCAAATTTTCATTTATCCCCAGCAATTCCATAGTACGTGTTTGATAGTACATGTTGATAGCTATTTTAGGTTCCACCATAACTCTCTCCGCTGGGGTTATTTCATTAATTTGTAAGTCCACTTTGATCAGTTCCGATATTTTCTTCGTACCACTGTCCACCGTAAACAAATTATCTAGCCTGATTTCCAAATCCTTTATGCAATTTGGTAAATCTTCTGCTTTCTGTGTTATGATTAGTATTACCCTCGTCTTCTGTTTTTTAGCTATCTTAAGGGTTTCTTCGATGTTAATTTGAAGCCTTTTCGATTCTATCTCAGCATTTTTCACGAAATAGACTATCGTCAGATGAATTTTATCGAGGTTTACTTGTTCGCACTCGTTTACGATTTTATCTTTGTTCTTTACCAATTTCTGGACATCTTTCATTGTGAACTGTTCGTCAAACGTGATATGGACTGTACTTTTAAAGTATGGTCTGTTAAATTGTTCCTTCATATCCTCTTTATATGCTTTATTGTATTGCAAGTTGGACGATTTTTCTTATCAATGACTATTGGGATTACATAACTTTCATTTTCTTTTGTGGACGTACTGTGTTGTATTAGCCGCTTAGTTTCTGGCGATAGATTGTCGTAGGAGTTATACCTCATTTTTCTGTTCGCTATAAAATAGGGATGTATTCTATCTCGTCCTATTTTTGTCATGCGGCTCTCTCTCTCTTCCGATCGTGACGATTTGGTAGTTGTTGACATTTGTCTGTACGAGAAAATTCCTGAGCTCATTGTTGTGGGGAGTGAACTTGTTGACGGTATCTGTGAAGTGTCCATATCTGAGTCATCACTTATGGGTTGTGTATCCCAACTTCCCATAGCTGCTGAAGTTGTTTCCTTGCCGCCCTTTAATTGGCTTTGAGTACTCATGGATGCTGTTTCCTCTCCGCCCTTTAGTTGGCTTTGAGTACTTGTAGATGTTGAAGGGGAGTGTGCACAATTCGGTATTTCCAACCTCACGCCCTTTAATTGGCGATCAGTATCTTGTTGATGGCCCTCATTTACCCGCCTGCCCATTAGTTGACATTTGGTAGAGGGTGATTTTTCTTTTATTGTCTCCATCCTCATACCCTTTATTCGGTAATCAGATTGAGGAGACCTCCTCCTTATTCTTCGTCGTTTGTTGGTAGGTGTCATCTGCTCCGTCGTCATACCCTTTATTTGGTAATCGGACTGTGGAGCTCTTCTTCTAACTCTGCGCCGCTTGTTGCTGGGTGGAGAATTCTCCATCGTCATGCCCTTTATTTGGCAATCGGATTGCGGAGATCTAGCTATGTTAGTGGAGCTCGCTGATGTTCCCTGTATCCTCACGCCCTTTATTTGACGATCGGTCTGCGGGGTCCTTCTCCTTCTTACTCTCCTCGATTTCAGCGGTGATCGTTCTGTACGTTTCATCTTTCCTAAATTCAGTTACTAAATTAATATCCCATATCTCTGGGTCATATTTTAATTTATTTTTAGCTGCCCTCTGGGGCATTATCCTTCTTTCAACTTCAGGTTCATCTCTCTCGGGTCTATATTCTTCTTGAAATTCTTCTTCGTGAACACTATCTAGATCGTCCATTTCGGCATATGTACCATCATCAACCTGTACAATTTTAAACTCTGCGTTTTTGTCAAGGGTTACTTGCTCTATGTTTACTGTTGCTCTTTTTAAATTCTGAAAATGTAATACTCGTCCGTCATTCAATTTATAGTTATTATTGGGTAGTGTTTGTATTACCGTGAATGGCCCTGACCACTGTGTTTTAAGTTTCCTTACTTGGTTCACGTCTTGTGTTCTCATAAGAGTGTATGCGTAAACTTTCTCCCCTACCCTGTGTGGTTCGCCATATATCTTTTTGTTGAAATTTCTTTCTTGCCTTATTGCTGACTTCTTTATATTATGGCACATAGCTTCGTGGATTCCTGTTATCTGGTCTTTCAATCTTCTTATGTAATCGTGATCCGGCTTCTCGGAGTATGCATGGTATTGCATTGACACCGGCGTTGCCGCCTCTCTTCCATACATTGCTTTGTATGGAGTTATTCCCGTTGTAGTGTGTACCGATGTATTGTAGAAATATTCGACTATTTCTAATACTTCTCTCCAATCTCTTCCTCCAATTCTCGATGTTAACACTCTTATTAATTTTATCATTGTTCTGTTTAATCTTTCCACCGCTCCATTGGCCTGTGGATGATATGCGGTTGTCTTCTCTGTTAGTATCTCCATTAGTTTTGTCATTTCTTCAAACAATTTACTCTCGAATTGAACGCCCCTATCAGATATTATTGTTTGCATTGGTCCAAATTTTAAGATCCATTCTTTTATAATTTTGTCCGCTACTACTTTTGCGGTTGTTGAGTCTAGTGGTATCATACGAGCGTATTTTGTGAAATTGTCAACTAACACTAGTATATACTGATAACCTTCATCATCTTGAGGCAATTTTTCCAAATCCACATGAACGATTTCATTAGGTGCTGTTGCCATGATTTTTTCAAGCGGTGCTATTTGTATTGGGAAGTGACTCTTGTTATTTATCAGACATGTGTTACATTTATTAATCACATCTTCCACTGTCCTTCAAACACTCGTGGTTATAAATCGCGCATTAAAGGTGTCCTCGGTTTGTATTATTCCCAAGTGTCCATTTTCATGTATCTTCCTAACTAATTCCCTTTTGTAATATTCAGGGATCGCTATTCTTAGCGTCTTTCCTTCTATGTACAAAAGTCCATTACTATTTAATTTCCATTTGTATCGCTGAAAATAGCTTTTAGCTTCTTTCGCCATTATCCAGTCATTGCTATTTATCTTCTCTCTTATATCTTTAAGTATCAAATCGCTTTTTTGCTTTTCAATTATGTCTCTTTCGGATATCTCTTCCTTAATCGTTATTGGCATTATCGCATTCCCTTTCTTGTCTGTATTAATTTCGGGTAGTTCTACGTATTCATCATGTGACATAAAATGAAACTTCTTCTTTTCGCCGTCCAGTTTTTCTATGTCCCTTTGATATTCAGGCAGTGCTGTCCAGAAATCTGCGTTTTTATGTAACGTTCCTTTCCGATGTTCTATGTTAAACTTAAACTCATTTAAATACTCTTTCCATTGCGATACGATTGATGACTTGTCACCTGAAAATTTTTTAAGCCATGCCAGCCCACTGTTATCAGTCCTTACTTTAAATGTCTGTCCTATTAGAAAGTATCGAAATTTCTTTATACTCTCTACCAGTGCTAGCATCTAAAGTTTCGTTGATCCATAATTTTCTTCGCTCTGTTTTAACTTTCGGCTAAAAAAATGTATCGGCACTTCCTTGCCGTCCTTGATCTGGCCCAAACACGCCCCTATGGCGACATTGCTCGCGTCACAATCGAGAATAAATTCTCTTCCATAATCTGGTGTATTTAGTGATGGCATTTGGCTTAATTCATCCTTTATGTTGTCTAATTGTTCTTGTTCTCTCCACGTCAATTCGAAGATTTTATTTTTCTTTAGTAACTCTGTCATCTTACTGGTTTTGTGCGCCACGTTAGATATAAAAGAACCGTAGTAATTAATAAAGCCCATAATTCTTTGTAAATCTTTTTTCGTTTTCGGGCTATTAATATTCCGAATCATGTCTCTGGCATTATTTTTCATTCGTATTTCTCCTTTCCGAATTTCTCTCCCCAAAAATACGACCTGCTCCTTTAGAATTTCACACTTTTTTCCATTCACTCGTAGGCCCGCTTTGTATAGGATATTCAGGGTTCTATCTAACTTTTCGAAATGCTCTTTGATTGTTTCACTTGCTATGAGTATGTCGTCTATGTACGCACTTATTCCTTTTTCAACTTGTCTGTTGTTTTGTTTCAGCACTTTTGTCACATACCTCTGAAATGTGGCCGGTGCATTACATAATCCGAAGGCCATGTACATCCACTCAAACAGCCCGTACGGCGTTATAAATGCTGTTTTTTCAATATCCGAAGGTTCCATGGGCACTTGCCAGTATGCCTTGCATAAATCTATGCATGTGTAGTACTTGTTTTTGCTGGCTTCATATATAATGTCTTCTATTCTTGGGAGTGGATATGCGTCCTTTTTTGTTATGTCGTTAAGCTTCCGGAAGTCTATGCAAAGTCTGTATTTCTCGCCTTGTTTTACGAACACCGTAGGCGCAGCATAAGGGCTTTCACTTGGCCTAATTATCTTATTATCAATAAGTTCATTTAATATAGTATTGTAATGTTCCTTCAACTGTTCAGGAACTCTCCTGCATGGCAATCGTATTGGCTCCTCCGAGGTGGTTATGATTTTATGCGTTTCTCCAACCGCTTTCCCCACACTTATTTCTCCATAATTAAAAATTTTTCCATGTCTTTTAAGTATTGTTATCAGTTGTTTTCTCTCTTCTGCGCTTAGGTGCTGGTACTCATCTTCGCATATTTCTGGTATTTGGTACTCCTTGTTTTCTTCCTGAATCAAGTTTATTACCTTTTCCACCATTTTTTTCTCGGTTCTAACTTTTTTCCCTTTTAACTTCAACGTGTCCTTTTTTATATTGACTGTATGGTTAGTTGCATTTAACATTGGTATTACGCCTCTGCCATTCTTTACCACACACAAACTTGATGGTATGGAAATTTTCTTTGTATTTATGCCTTTCTGATCATAAATCATAACTTCAGACGTGATCTCACTCTCCGTTTCTATTTGGCACATCTTCCAGTTATTCGGTAGAATTTTCTCATTTTCCGTTAACCGAAATTCTATAGTTTCTGTCTCTTGCTCTTCTCCACACGTGGTTATCGTTTCCTCTTGTACCGATATAGTCCTGTTTGTGTAGTCAATTATACATTTGTTATCCATCAAGAAATCATTTCCTAATATTACTTCATATGGTAGAGCATTTTTTTCCGTGTCTATTACTGTTTATATATTTCGGACTGTGTTTCTTCTCCAGGTACACTTTCGCTTAGTTTCTCTGGTTCTTGTACTACTATGTTTTTGATCACTTTGACACTATTTCCTTTTTCCAACTTTTTCTTATCAATTCCTATCCTTGCCGCACATTCGTCGGTAATGATGGATATTACCGCTCCCGTATCAATGGTTGCTTTAACCATTACTCCATTTATGACGACCGTGATTGTATTTGTCTTTATCAGGTCCGTTACTATCAACACGGGTGCACGTTTTTCTGGAGGTGGCGCTCCATCTAATTTAAATTATCGTCTTTTAATTCTTCTTCTTGTTCCGGCTCATCTTCATCTTCCAATAAGTCATTTCTTCAATACGTTTGTCTTTATCAGCATTTGCTAATTCTACTTCAAACATTCTTTGAGTTAAATTCTCTATTTGTAGCATTAGTTCATGCCGTTCTTTATTATTATCCTGTATTACTTTTCTTAATTCGGTAATCAACATTGCTGTACCTTCGTCTTCTTGCAATGCCATCTCTGTTGGGGAATTTTGACTTTCAGGGGATGTGTTAACAACCGCCGGGGTTGTTTGATTTTGGGGTGTCCTTTGAGTTTTAGCTTTCGTTCTTTGCTTTTTCCTTGAATTCACCATTTTAATAATTACTAGAGGCAATTGTATTTGGGTCCCTTACCAGTTTTTGTACTCCTGGTTTTTATTCGTCTTTTTGCTTGTTTCCTCTTCATTCTTGAGCGAGAAGAAACAACTATCTTAACCCACTCGTAAGTTCGTAGTAGAATTCTTGTTCGTAAGTCTCCATACACTTTCGTTAACTATTACGCCATCTGTTTTCTCTCCTTGGTGCACGCTCTTTGAGCGCCTGTCACGGTCGCCATGTAGAATCATGCCAACTCAACATGAGGGTGTTATTTAGAGAAAGCTGTTACTTTTCTTAGATTAACCACGAATCCGAGTTGACACTTTTCAGTTCTCTCTCCTTTATAACAAGTGTGCTGTTTATTAAACTAATTTAATATGCAAGAGCCTTTGTAGCTACTTAATTAACTCAACTTATTTAGGTACAGCGGAGAACTTGGAAGACAGGATCGACACTCAATAGTAGACGTGCAACTCCAGGAACGCACTTGCCAGCTACATCTTACCAATGGAACCGGTGATGTGAGATAGAGAACAATACTGGAATGGCATAGTGAATAGCGAACTCAGTGTAAATGGAATGGCAACTACTTAGTAATTTAGTGCATTGATTGTTTTTGTTATTACGAACTAGTGCAATAAACGAAGTGGTGCAACCGTTCGGCTGTAATAGCTTCTTATGAGTCCCTACATTTAATAACCCTACATATAGATAAATAAATAATAGCCCTTTATACATGTAAACAATCAATGCCGCCAGCAAGAAATAAGAACAGTAAGTCGGCCAAAGGTCTCCCTTAGGTAATCTTGAGCAACATGTAACAACTATTAAAATTACTATATGTAATAAGATATCAAGATACAATCGTAATAAATATCTAAGTACATCCAATGCGAAATCATTCATCATCATGTAACATTGTAAAGATAGTAACAAATAAATCGAGTTCATCAGTAATATAATCAACATGTAAGACTCATAGGTCGCAGTAACTCTATTGGACAAGCAATGACGATTAGGAAAGCTATAACGGCAAAAACTCCTATACCTATCCGTAACCTTAGAGTACAGTGTTAACTGGGGTTGGGGAACCACCATACAGTTACCCTAGTTAATATACATTTAGCTTTCCATTTAAATATACAAAATGACCTGACAATAGAAAACGAATCCAAAGTAGATTTGCTCATCAATAGTTACATCTAATTCATTATATTTATAGCACTTTGGTGATAAACAACTAAATACTCGACAAGTACCTGTTAATCTTTCTTGTTGACAGTTTTTCCCTCGCTTTAATATTTCTGCTAATTTTACGCAACGTCAGCTTTAATTTGACTATGCTGTTTGATCATCTTTTGTTTTGTCAAAATACCGTCGAGTATAATTTTAAGTATAATTGCACAAAACATTTACAAAGTGAAAATAATCAATCCTATCATGATTTACAATTTAATCATTATAATCAATAATAAATTTAGTCTTTGTTTCCTTATCCTTTTCCTCTCATCTTGACCAATCATGATAGAATGATGGATTATGTCACACTCCCCCTCCAGCATAGCTAATTAAGGATGACCACTCTCTCTCCATGTACCATCTCGGCCGCCTTTTTGATTATCTCACTGGCTTCTTTCATTTCCCACGTAACGTTTTCGTACGCCTCATCTTTCGTAATTTTTAGCACGACGTCTTTCTCTGTTGTTAGCATCTTCTTGTGTCTTAAGAACGACGGGTTCTTTAGAGATTTAGCTATCGTACACATACTCCGTAATTCGTTTAATTTTTCGTTGAATATATTGTAGTGTTTCCTGTATAGTTTCATGCCCTTTATGGCTATCATCAAAGTCATAATCACGTCTATTCTACTGGTGTGCGCCAAATCTGGATGAATCGTAGTATTTGGGTAGAAGAATTCATACGTTGATCATAACGATTTCGAGATCGACGCTTCGTCATAGAATGCGCTTATTTTTTCCAATACTTCTTCCTCTGTGATGTTTTCCGGTTCATTCTTTCCTAATCTAATCATAGTAATAATTTCAACTCTCCTCATTACGTCGTAGTATCAGTATTGTGAACTCCAAAGTTCTCCCCACACAATGTCATTGATCCCAGAGAATAATATCACAGTTTGTGTCGACCTTTTTTCAATTTCTGCTCGGACTTTCTTAATCTGTCGGCATATTGGTTCTCCTTCTTTTCTCATCATCGGCAATACCAACTTGTCCTTGTATGAAGACTCTTTCTTTATTATCCTTCTTTACTAAGATCTCTGTTAATTTCTTTGAACATTTGTGTTTTAAAGTTCCTTTTAGCCTCCATCTCATACGCTGACATATGTATTTTCTTCGTGCCACATTGCTTTAATGGCTCTTTTGTCTTTTAATCTCCAAGTTGGTAGCAGCATTGGTATGAAGATAGTCGGAGGTGGCGCGCATTTTAATATCGTTGTCATTGTTTTCTCTTCTATCGCCTCATATGAGCCTTGCATTTCTGCCGTTGTGGCCATACCGAACGTAGCAGGATAATTGTTCTTCGACTTCTTAATGTTTTCCCAGAAAGTATCGGTTAAACCATTCTTCATTAGATTCTGGGCAGTCTCAGGCTTTATTATGATTTTCGACGTAATACATTCTATGTCCACTGCAATCTGGTTTTGTGGTTCCAATAGTTCATCTATCTCTTGCCTGGTAAATGCTTCCGTACAGAGAACTTTAATTAACGATTTAGTTTCTCTTTCATACACTTCTCCAAATATTCTTTGTACAATATTGTTTGTCCTTTCTCGTCGCACCGTGATTTCTACTAGTAGTCTTTCGTCATCGGTGTCGACCCATGATAGTTCACTGGGCTCCTGTTCGCCCCATTTCTCCAGATTAACTTTATCGATTACTCGTTGTGTATTTGGAGTTAAAGCTATGTTGGTAGACTGTAAGAGTTTTTCTTCCAGTAACATTTCTTCTTTACTTTTACTCACCATCTCAATAATTTCGATGGGGCAATTTTTTCCCTCTTTCCTCATGGTTTCTGAGCGTTTGATAATTTTGGTATAGGCACACTGCGGATAATTTTTCAGATATTTCTTTATCTCTTTTGTGATCACCTCATGAATTTTCTTTTCTTCTACCATTTTTATCGTCTGCACCGTTTCCGCGTGCTCTCTTCTAATCAAATTCCTAGTCGTTAGCCACGGTTGATTTTTAAGCGCTCTTAGTTTCGTGTTAGAGGTTGCGCCCCACATATATTTCTTTGTTTCGTCCGTTAGAATATCAATCTCACTTGGGCATATCCCCGTTTTGTTTGCTAGTTCTATTATGCTGGGCCTTCCCAATGTATGTTGCTGTACTAACAACCTTGTAAAGTGTTTCTCCAATCGCTTTCCCCACACTTATTTCTCCATAATTAAAAATTTTTCCATGTCTTTTAAGTATTGTTATTAGTTGTTTTCTCTCTTCTGCGCTTAGGTGCTGGTACTCATCTTCGCATATTTCTGGTATTTGGTACTCCTTGTTTTCTTCCTGAATTAAATTTATCACTTTGTCCACCATTTTTTTCTCGGTTCTTACTTTTTTTCCTTTCAATTTTAACGTGTCCTTTTTTATATTGACTATATGATTAGTTGCGTTTAACATTGGTATCACTCCTCTGCCATTTTTTACCACACACAAACTTGATGGTATGGAAATCTTCTTCGTATTTATGCCTCTTTGATCATAAATCATAACTTCAGACGTGACCTCATTTTCCGTTTCTATTTGGCACATCTTCCAGTTGTTAGGTAGAATTTTTTCGTTTTCTGTTAACCGAAATTCTATAGTTTCTGTCTCTTGCTCTTCTCCGAAAGTTGTTAATGTTTCCTCTTGGACAGATATAGTCCTGTTTGTGTAGTCAATGATACATTTGTTATCCATCAAGAAATCATTTCCTAATATTACTTCATAGGGAAGCGCATTTTTTTCAGTGTCTATTACTGTAAATGTTTGCGAGAATGTGGTGTTAGCAATTCTCATCGGTACTTCCAATATTTTCCCTTTTGTATCGATGTAATGTCCTGAAGCATTGAGTAATCTGCTATTTTCTTTTTCCAACTTTTTATTATCAATTCCTATCTTTGCCGCACATTCATCGGTGATAATGGATATTACCGCTCCCGTATCTATGGTTGCTTTAACCATCACTCCATTTATTACGACCGTGATTGTGTTAGTCTTAATCAGGTCCGTTACAATCAACACGGGTGCACGTTTTACTGGAGGCGGCGCTCCATCTAATTTAAAGTATCGTCTTTTACTTCTTCTTGTTCCGGCTCATCTTCATCTTCCAATAAGTCTTCTTCTTCAAAGTAAGCCTCCTCCTCTTCTATGAAATTAATCTGACGTTTACAAAATTTCTTTGTATGTCCTTTTTTCCCGCATGTTTGGCATTTCAAGTCTTTTCTGTTTATACGTTTTACCGTACCATCTTTCAATTTTATTTTGATAATTTCCTCCTTTAGTTTTCCATCATCGTCCTTTTTAGTTTTGTTTGTACCACTACCTATTGTCGGTATCATTTTCGTTGATGATTTCTCATTGATTCGAGCATTATTTTCCATCATTACCTGGATTCCCAAACCCTTCCTTATCATCCTCTCTAGAGAGTCATCCGCATCGCATTTAATTTCAAATTGTTGCCGGATCGGTTCTGGTAATCCTTTACAAATATGTGAGAATAGATCGTATTTAGAATACGTGCTCTCTCTTGAGCTAAGTTTCAATAACCTCTCTACTTGTGACATGTAATTTCATAAATCCTCTCACTTGTTCATCTTTAAGCTATTTAACAACATTCGATATTGGCTTTTAAAGCTTTCATCGTCGTAATATTGTTGATATTCTCCAATTAATTTTTTGTAGTTCGATTTAGTCTCTAGATCCAGCACTAGGTAATGCTGGTAAGCTGCACCTCCTAGATATAGGGGAAATCGCGCCGCCGCTTGTTTCTGTATAACATTTCTTTCCTTCATGCTCATCTCGAACATTTGGATCCATTCTTTAAATGTCGGGGAATAGCTGTTCACTCTCCCCGTAAATTTTGGAAGTATTGCTTTACAAGCTGGTGTCTCACTATCTTCCTCTTCAGATAGTATCGTTTCTTCATATATCGGTTTTCTGTCCGTCGTACTATTGCATTTCTCCTTCACTTGTTTCGTTATATTTATGACTAACTTTTCAACAAATTCGTCTTCTGTCTGACAATTTCTGTATATTTCAGACTGACTTTCTTCTATTGGTACACTTCCACTCAATTTTTCCGGTTCTTGTACTATTGTGTTCTTAATCACCTTGACACTACTCTGCTCTTCTTCATTTGTTAGTGTCGACAGTCGAATTTTATCTTTTAAATCATCTATCTGGAGTTGCTTTAAAATATTATCTTCTCTCAGGTTCACGTTTTCTTCATGCATTTGAGTAATCATTTTCTTTAGATTCTCACTCTGCATTTTTATCTCGTTGTTTGCCTCTATTAGTTTCTCGATTTGTTTCTGGAATACATTCCTTTGCTCCGTCAACCTAGAGCTCGTATCTTGCATAATTTCTTCAATCCGTTTGTCTTTTTCAGCATTCACTAATTCTATCTCAAACATCCTTTGAGTTAAGTTTTCTATTTGTAACATTAACTCCCGTCTTTCATTATTATTATCCTCTATTATTCTCCTTAGCTCCATAGTCGTCAGTGCTGCACCTTCATTTTCCTGCTGTAAGACTATCTCTGTTGGAGAATTTTGACTCTCGGGGGATGTATTAACAATCGCTGGGGTTGTTTGATTTTGGGGTGTCCTTTGCGTTTTGGCTTTAGTTCTTTGCTTTTTTCCTGAATTTACCATTTTCATTTCTACTAAGGCAATTGTATTTGGTGTCCCTTACCAGTATTTGTACTCCTGGTTCTAATCGTCTTTTTTGCTTGTTTCCTTCTTCATTCTTGAGCGAGAAGAAACAACTATCTTAACCCACTCGTAAGTTCGTAGTAGAATTCTTGTTCGTAAGTCTCCATACACTTTCGTTAACTATTACGCCATCTGTTTTCTCTTCTTAGTGCACGTTCTTTGAGCGCCTGTCGCGGTCGCCATGTAGAATCATGCCAACTCAACATGAGGGTGTTATTTAGAGAAAGCTGTTACTTTTCTTAGATTAACCACAGATCTGAGTTGACACTTTTCCGTTTTCTCTCCTTTGTAATAAGTGTGCTGTTTATTAAACTAATTTAATATGCAAGAGCCTTTGTAGCTACTTAATTAACTCAACTTATTTAGGTAAAGCAGAGAGCTTGGAAGACAGGATCGACACTCAAGAGTAGACGTGCAATTCCAGGAACGCACCCGCCAGCCACATCTTACCAATGGAACTGTTAATGTGAGATAGAGAACAATAATGGAATGGTAATGTGAATAGCGAACTCAGTGTAATGGGATTGGCAACTACTTAATAATTTAGTGCATTGATTGTTTTTGTTATTACGAACTAGTGCAATAAATGAAGTTGTGCAACCTTGCCGCTGAACTAGCTTATTATGAGGCCCTACATGTAATAACCCTACATATAAATAGATATCTAATAGCCCTCGATACATGTAAACAATCAACGCAGTCAGCAGAAAACTATGACTAGGAGTCGGCCGAAGGTCTACTGCATGAAACATTGAGCAACATGTAATAATGATCAAATAAACTCTGAGTAATAGAATATCAAAATACCATCGTAATAACCAGTTGAATGTAAATACTATCAAGCCAGCAATCGGCATGTAATATAATGAATGTAATAAATAACTTGAGTTCATCGGTAAAATAATTAACATGTAAAACCTACAGGCTGCAATAACACTATCGGACAAGCAATGACAATTAGGAAAGCTATAACAGTAAAAAACTCCTATACCTATATGTAACCTAAGAGCACACCAGGTAACTACAGCTGTCGCCCTCCCCGCTGTGGAATAGCTATTAGGAGGCTGCTCCAGCATACCTTTAACCAGATGTGGGAACCACCATACAATTACCCTAGCTCGTAGATGTTTAGCTTTCCATCAGAATATATAAAATAACCTGACAAAAGAAAATGAATCCAAAGTAGATTTGCTCATCAATAATTACATCTGATTCATTATATTTATAGCACTTTGGTGATAAACAACTAAATACTCGACAAGTACCTGTTAATCTTTCTTGTTGACAGTTTTTCCCTCGCTTTAATATTTCTGCTAATTTTATGCAACGTCAGCTTTAATTCGACTATGCTGTTTGACCATCTTTTGTTTTGTCAAATACCGTCGAGTATAATTTTAGATAATATTGCACAAAACATTTACAAAGTAGAAATAATCAATCCTATCATGATTTACAATTTAATCATTGTAATCAATAATAAATTTAGTCTTTGTTTCCTTATCCATTTCCTCTCATCTTGACCAATCATGATAGAATGATGGATTATGTCACACTCCCCCTCCAGCATAGCTAATTAAGGATGACCACTCTCTCTCCATGTACCATCTCAGCCGCCTTTTTAATTATCTCATTGGCTTCTTTCATTTCCCACGTAACATTTTCGTACGCCTCATCTTTCGTAATTTTTAACACGACATCTTTCTCCGTTGTTAGCATTTTCTTGTGTCTTAGGAACAACGGGTTCTTTAGAGATTTAGCTATCGTACACATACTCCGTAATTCGTTTAACTTTTCGTTGAATATCTCGTAGTGTTTTCTGTAGAGTTTCATGCCCTTTATGATACTTTTTCGTGGGCGATCTTATGTCTATCATTGGCCACTCTTCATGCGTAGGCTTTTCTGCTTTAATCTCCGACCATACTGTCGCTATCCTTTCCAAATGCTCAGGTGTTTGGTTCATACTGCACTTTAGAAACAAGTTTCCAGTCTCTTCCAAATTTTCGTTTATCCCCAGCAGTTCCATAGTACGTGTTTGATAGTACATGTCGATAGCGATTTTAGGTTCCACCATGATTCTCTCCGCTGGGGCTATTTCATTAATTTGTAAGTCCATTTTTATCAGTTCCGATATTCTTCTTGTACCATTATCCACTGTGAACAAATTATCTAATCTGATTTCCAATTCTTTTATACAGTCCGGTAATTCTTCTGATTTCTGTGTTACGATTAGTATTACCCTCGTCTTCTGTTTCTTAGCTATTTTGAGTGTTTCTTCGATGTTAGTTTGAAGTCTTTTTGATTCTATCTCAGCGTCTTTTACAAAATAGACTATTGTCAGATGGTTTTTATCGAGGTTTACTTGTTCGCATTCATTTATAATTTTGATTCTATTTTTTACCAGTTTCTGGACATCTTTCATTGTGAATTGTTCATCAAACGTGATATGGACTGTACTTTTGAAGTATGGTCTGTTAAATTGTTCCTTCATATCCTCTTTGTATGCTATTATCGTATTGCAAGTTGGACGATTTTTCTTATCAATAACTATTGGAATTGCGTAACTTTCATTCTCTTTGGTGGAAGTGCTGTGTTGTATTAGCCGCTTAGTTTCTGGCGATAGATTGTCGTACGAATTATATCTCATCTTTCTGTTTGCTATGAAATAGGGATGTATTCTATCTCGTCCTATTTTTGTCATGCGGCTCTCTCTCTCTTCAGATCGTGACGATTTTGTGGTTGTGGATGTTTGTCTGTACGAAAAAATTCCTGAGCTTGTTGTTGTGGGGATTGAACTTGTTGACGGTATCTGCGAAGTATCCATATCGGAGTCATCACTTATGGGTTGTGTATCCCAACTTTCCATAGCTACTGAAGTTATTTCCTCACCGCCCTTTAATTGGCTTTGAGTACTCGTGGATGCTGTTTCCTTGCCGCCCTTTATTTGGCTTTGAGTACTTGTGGATGTTGAAGGGGAGTGTGCATAATTCGGTATTTCCAACCTCACGCCCTTTAATTGGCGATCAGTATCTCGTTGATGGCCCTCATTTACCCGCCTGCCCGTTAATTGACATTTGGTAGAGGGTGATTTTTCTTTTATTGTCTCCATCCTCATACCCTTTATTTGGTAATCAGATTGAGGAGACCTCCTCCTTATTCTTCGTCGTTTGTTGGTAGGTGTCATCTGCTCCGTCGTCATACCCTTTATTTGGTAATCGGACTGTGGAGCTCTTCTTCTAACTCTGCGCCGCTTGTTGCTGGGTGGAGAGTTCTCCATCGTCATGCCCTTTATTTGGCAATCGGATTGCGGAGATTTAGCTATGTTAGTGGAGCTCGCTGATGTTCCCTGTATCCTCACGCCCTTTATTTGACGATCGGTCTGCGGGGTTCTTCTCCTTCTTACTCTCCTCGATTTCAGCGGTGATCGTTCCGTTCGTTTCATTTTTCCTAAATTCAGTTACTAAATTAATATCCCATATCTCTGGGTCATATTTTAATTTATTTTTAGCTGCCCTCTGGGGCATTATCCTTCTTTCAACTTCAGGTTCATCTCTCTCAGGTCTATATTCGTCTTGAAATTCTTCTTCGTGAACACTATCTAGATCGTCCATTTCGGCATATGTACCATCATCAACCTGTACAATTTTAAACTCTGCATTTTTATCAAGGGTTACTTGCTCTATGTTTACTGTTGCTCTTTTTAAATTCTGAAAATGTAATACTCGTCCGTCATTCAATTTATAGTTATTATTGGGTAGTGTTTGTATTACCGTGAATGGCCCTGACCACTGTGTTTTAAGTTTCCTTACTTGGTTCACGTCTTGTGTTCTCATAAGAGTGTATGCGTAAACTTTCTCCCCTACCCTGTGTGGTTCGCCATATATCTTTTTGTTGAAATTTCTTTCTTGCCTTATCGCTGACTTCTTTATATTATGGCACATAGCTTCGTGGATTCCTGTTATCTGGTCTTTCAATCTTCTTATGTAATCGTGATCCGGCTTCTCGGAGTATGCATGGTATTGCATTGATATCGGCGTTGCCGCCTCTCTACCATACATTGCCTTATATGGGGTTATTCCCGTTGTGGTATGTACCGATGTATTATAGAAATATTCAACTATTTCTAATACTTCTCTCCAATCTCTTCCTCCAATTCTCGACGTTAACACTCTTATTAATTTTATCATTGTTCTGTTTAATCTTTCCACCGCTCCGTTGGCCTGTGGATGATATGCGGTTGTCTTCTCTGTTAATATCTCCATTAGCTTGGTCATTTCTTCAAATAATTTACTTTCGAATTGAACACCTCTGTCAGATATTATTGTTTGCATTGGTCCGAATTTTAAGATCCACTCTTTTATAATTTTATCTGCTACTACTTTTGCGGTTGTTGAATCTAGCGGTATCATTTGAGCGTATTTTGTGAAGTTATCCACCAATACTAATATATACTGATAACCTTCATCGTCTTGAGACAATTTTTCCAAATCCACATGAACAATTTCGTTGGGGGCCGTTGCCATGATTTTTTCAAGCGGTGCTACTTGTATCGGAAAGTGACTCTTATTATTTATAAGACATGTGTTACATTTATTGATCACATCTTCCACTGTTCTTCGAATGCTTGTTGTTATAAATCGAGCGTTAAAGGTGTTTTCCGTTTGTATTATACCCAAATGTCCATTTTCGTGTATCTTCCGAACTAATTCCCTTTTGTAATATTCAGGGATCGCTATTCTTAGCGTCTTTCCTTCTATGTACAAAAGTCCATTACTATTTAATTTCCATTTATACCGCTGAAAATAACTTTTAGCTTCTTTTCCCAGTGACCACTCATCGTTGTTCATTTTGTCTCTTATATCTTTCAGTATCAAATCACTTTTTTGTTTTTCGATTATATCTTTTTCATATATTTCTTCCTTAATTATTATCGGCATTATCGCATTCCCTTTTTTATCTGTATTGATTTCAGGTAGTTCGGCGTATTTGTTATGTGACATGAACTGAAACTTTTTCTTTTCACCATCGACTTTTTCTATATCTTGTTGATATTCGGGTAGCGCCATCCAAAAGTCTGCGTTCTTATGTAGCGTTCCTTTCCGATGTTCTATGTTAAATTTGAACTCATTTAAGTATTCGATCCATCGTGATACAATTGATGACTTATCACCTGAAAACTTTTTAAGCCATGCAAGCCCACTATTATCAGTTCTCACTTTAAATGTTTGTCCTATTAAAAAATACCGAAATTTCTTTATACTTTCGACCAATGCTAACATTTCCAGTTTCGTTGATCCATAATTTTCTTCACTTTGTTTTAACTTTCGACTAAAGAACTGTATCGGCACTTCTTTGCCGTCTTTGATTTGGCCCAAGCATGCCCCTATGGCAACATTACTTGCGTCGCAATCGAGAATAAACTCTTTATCATAGTCCGGCGTATTTAATGAAGGCATTTGGCTTAACTCATTTTTTATGTTATCCAACTGTTCTTGTTCTCTCCACGTCCATTCGAAGACTTTATTCTTCTTTAACAGTTCTGTCATCCTTCCGGTTTTATGAGCCACATTAGATATAAAAGAACCATAGTAGTTAATAAAACCCATAATCCTCTGTAGATCCTTTTTCGTTTTCGGACTGTTAATATTCTGAATCATATCTCTGGCGTTGTTCTTCATCCGAATTTCTCCTTTCCGGATCTGCCTCCCCAAAAATACGACTTGTTCCTTTAAAATTTCACACTTCTTTCCATTTACCCGTAACCCTGCTTTATACAGGATGTTCAGCGTTCTATCCAGCTTTTCAAAATGTTCTTCGATTGTTTCACTTGCTATGAGTATGTCGTCTATGTACGCACTTATCCCTTTTTCGACTTGTCTGTTGTTCTGTTTTAAAACTTTTGTCACATATCTCTGGAATGTAGCCGGTGCATTACATAATCCGAAGGCCATGTACATCCATTCAAATAGTCCATACGGCGTTATAAATGCTGTCTTTTCAATATCCGAAGGTTCCATTGGCACTTGCCAGTACGCTTTGCAAAGATCTATGCATGTGTAGTACTTGTTTTTACTGGCTTCATATATAATGTCTTCTATTCTTGGGAGTGGATATGCGTCCTTTTTCGTTATGTCGTTAAGTTTCCGGAAGTCTATGCAAAGTCTGTATTTCTCGCCTTGTTTTACGAACACCGTGGGCGCAGCGTAAGGACTTTCACTTGGCCTAATTATCTTATTGTCAATGAGTTCATTTAATATCGTATTATAATGTTCTTTTAAATGTTCAGGAACTCTCCTGCATGGCAATCTTATTGGCTCTTCCGATGTGGTTATGATTTTGTGCATTTCTCCAACCGCTTTCCCCACACTTATTTCTCCATAATTAAAAATTTTTGCATGTCTTTTAAGTATTGTTATGAGTTGGTCTCTCTCTTCTGAGCTTAGGTGCCGATACTCCTCTTCTCTTATATCTGGTATTTGATACTCCTTGTTTTCTTCTTGAATCAAATTGATCACTTTGTCCACCATTTTTTTCTCGGCTCTTACTTTTTTCCCTTTCAATTTTAACGTATCCTTTTTTATATTGACTGTATGACTTGTTGCATTTAACATTGGTATTACTCCTCTGCCATTTTTTACCACGCATAAGCTTGAAGGTATAGAAATCTTCTTCGTATTTATGCCTCTTTGATCATAAATCATAACTTCCGACGTGACCTTGTTTTCCGTTTCTATTTGGCACATCTTCCAGTTATTAGGTAGAATTTTCTCATTTTCCGTTAACCGAAATTCTATGTTTTCTGTCTCTTGCTCTTCTCCATAAGTTGTTAATGTTTCCTCTTGAACAGATATAGTTCTATTTGTATAATCAATTATACATTTGTTATCCATCAGAAAATCGTTTCCTAATATTACTTCATATGGAAGCGCATTTTTTTCGGTGTCTATTACTGTAAATGTTTGTGAAAACGTGGTGTTTGCGATTCTCATCGGTACTTCCAGTATTTTCCCTTTTGTATCAATGTAATGTCCTGAAGCATTGAGTAATCTGCTATTTTCTTTTTTGAATTCTTTATTATCAATTCCTATCTTTGCCGCACATTCATCGGTGATAATGGATATTACCGCTCCCGTATCTATGGTTGCTTTAACCATTACTCCATTTATTACGACCGTGATCGTGTTAGTCTTAATCAGGTCCGTTACAATCAACACGGGTGCACGTTTTACTGGAGGCGGCGCTCCCTCTAATTTAAAGTATTGTCTTTTACTTCTTCTTCTTGTTCCAACTCATCTTCATCTTCCAATAAGTCTTCTTCTTCAAAGTAAGCCTCCTCCTCTTCTATGAAATTAATCTGGCGTTTACAAAATTTCTTTGTATGTCATTTTTTCCCACATGTTTGGCATTTCAAGTCTTTTCGGTTTATACGTTTTACTGTACCGTCTTTCAATTTTATTTTGATAATTTCCTCCTTTAGTTTTCCCTCATCATCCTTTTTGGTTTTGTTTATACATTTACCTATTGTCGGTATCGTTTTCGTTGTTGATGATTTTTCATTGATTCGCGCATTATTTTCCATCATTACCTGGATTCCCAAGCCCTTCCTTATCATCCTCTCTAGTGAGTCATCCGCATCGCATTTAATTTCAAATTGTTGCCGGATCAGTTCTGGTAGTCCTTTACAAATATGCGAGAATAGATCATATTTAGAATACGTGCTCTCTCTTGAGCTAAGTTTCAATAACCTCTCTACTTGTGACATGTAATTTCATAAATCCTCTCACTTGTTCATCTTTAAGCTATTTAACAACATTCGATATTGGCTTTTAAAGCTTTCATCGTCGTAATATTGTTGATATTCTCCAATTAATTTTTTGTAGTTCGATTTAGTCTCTAGATCCAGCACTAGGTAATGCTGGTAAGCTGCACCTCCTAGATATAGGGGAAATCGCGCCGCCGCCTGTTTTGTATCACTTTTCTCTCCTTCATGCTCATCTCGAACATCTGAATCCACTCTTTAAAAGTGGGGGAATAGCTATCAACTCTCCCCGTAAATTTCGGAAGTATTGCTTTGCATGCCGGTGTTTCACTATCTTCCTCTTCCTATAATATTGTTTCCTCATATATCGGCTTTGTGTCTGTTGTGGTTTTACATTTCTCTTTTACTTGTTTTGTTATATTGACGACCAGTTTTTCAACGAACTCGTCCTCTGTTTGACAATTTCTATATATTTCGGACTGTGCTTCTTCTCCAGGTACACTTTCGCTTAGTTTCTCTGGTTCTTGTACTACTATGTTTTTGATCACTTTGACACTATTTTCTTTTTCTTTTTCTGTTTCATCATTTGTTAGAGTTGTCAATCGAATTTTGTCTTTTAACTCGTCTATTTGCAGCTGCTTTAGAATATTGTCTTCTCTCAAATTCACGTTCTCTTCATGCATTTGAGTGATCATCTGCTTTAGATTTTCACTCTCCATTTTTATTTCCTTATTCGCTTCTATTAGTTTCTCGATTTGTTTTTGGAAGACATTTCTCTGCTCTGTTAATCTAGAGCTAGTGTCCTGCGTGATTTCTTCGATACGTTTGTCTTTATCAGCATTCGCTAATTCTATTTCAAACATCCTTTGAGTTAAATTCTCTATTTGTAACATTAGTTCATGCCGTTCGTTATTATTATCCTGTATTATTTTTCTTAGTTCGGTAATTGACATTGCTGTACTTTCGTCTTCTTGCAATGCCATCTCTGTTGGGGAATTTTGACTTTCAGGGGATGTGTTAACAACCGCCGGGGTTGTTTGGTTTTGGGGTGTCCTTTGAGTTTTAGCTTTAGTTCTTTGCTTTTTCCTTGAATTCACCATTTTAATAATTACTAGAGGCAATTGTATTTGGGTCCCTTACCAGTATTTGTACTCCTGGTTCTAATCGTCTTTTTGCTTGTTTCCCTCTTCATTCTTGAGCGAGAAGAAACAACTATCTTAACCCACTCGTAAGTTCGTAGTAGAATTCTTGTTCGTAAGTCTCCATACACTTTCGTTAACTATTACGCCATTTGTTTTCTCTCCTTGGTGCACGCTCTTTGAGCGCCTGTCATGGTCGCCATGTAGAATCATGCCAACTCAACATGAGGGCGTTATTTAGAGAAAGCTATTACTTTTCTTAGATTAACCACGAATCCGAGTTGACACTTTTCCGTTCTCTCTCCTTTATAACAAGTGTGCTGTTTATTAAACTAATTTAATATGCAAGAGCCTTTGTAGCTGCTTAATTAACTCAACTTATTTAGGTAAGGCAGAGAGCTTGGAAGACAGGATCGACACTCAATAGTAAACGTGCGACTCCAGGAACGCACTCGCCAGCTGCATCTTACCAATGGAACTGTTGATGTGAGATAGAGAGCAATACTGGAATGGCATTGTGAATAGCGAACTCAGTGTAAATGGAATGGCAACTACTTAGTAATTTAGTGCATTGATTGTTTTTGTTATTACGAACTAGTGCAATAAACGAAGTGGTGCAACTGTTCGGCTGTAATAGCTTCTTATGAGTCCCTACATTTAATAACCCTACATATAGATAAATAAATAATAGCCCTTTATACATGTAAACAATCAATGCCGCCAGCAAGAAATAAGAACTGTAAGTCGGCCGAAGGTCTCCCTTATATAACATTGAGCAACATGTAACAACTATTAGAGTTACTATATGTAATAAGATATAAAGATACAATCGTAATAAACATATAAGTGTGACCACTGTGAAATCATCAATCATCCTGGAACATAGTAAAGATAGTAACGAATAACTGGAGTTCATCAATAATATAATCAACATGTAAGACTTATAGGTCGCGATAACTCTATCAGACAAGCAACGACAATTAGGAAAGCTATAACGGCAAAAACTCCTATACCTATCTGTAACCTTAGAGTACAGTGTTAACTGGGGGTTGGGAACCACCATACAATCACCCTAGTTCGTATACGTTTAGCTTTCCATTTAAATATACAAAATGACCTGACAATAGAAAACGAATCCAAAGTAGATTTGCTCATCAATAGTTACATCTGATTCATTATATTTATAGCACTTTGGTGATAAACAACTAAATACTCGACAAGTACCTGTTAATCTTTCTTGTTGACAGTTTTTCCCTCGCTTTAATATTTCTGCTAATTTTACGCAACGTCAGCTTTAATTTGACTATGCTGTTTGACCATCTTTTGTTTTGTCAAATACCGTCGAGTATAATTTTAGATAATATTGCACAAAACATTTACAAAGTGAAAATAATCAATCCTATCATGATTTACAATTTAATCATTATAATCAATAATAAATTTAGTCTTTGTTTCCTTATCCTTTTCCTCTCATCTTGACCAATCATGATAGAATGATGGATTATGTCACACTCCCCCTCCAGCATAGCTAATTAAGGATGACCACTCTCTCTCCATGTACCATCTCGGCCGCCTTTTTGATTATCTCACTGGCTTCTTTCATTTCCCACGTAACGTTTTCGTACGCCTCATCTTTCGTAATTTTTAGCACGACGTCTTTCTCTGTTGTTAGCATCTTCTTGTGTCTTAAGAACGACGGGTTCTTTAGAGATTTAGCTATCGTACACATACTCCGTAATTCGTTTAACTTTTCGTTGAATATCTCGTAGTGTTTTCTGTAGAGTTTCATGCCCTTTATGGCTATCATTAATGTCATAATCGCGTCAATTCTACTGGTGTGTGCCAAATCTGGATGAATCGTCGTATTTGGGTAGAAGAATTCATACGTTGATCGTAATGACTTTGAAATCGACGCTTCGTCATAGAATGCACTTATGTTCTCCAGTACTTCTTCCTCGGTGATGTTTTCCGGTTTATTCTTTCCTAATCTGACCATAGTGATAATTTCCACTCTCCTCATTACGTCGTAGTATCGATATTGTGAACTCCACAGTTCTCCCCACACAATGTCGTTGATTCCAGAGAATAATATCACAGTTTGTGTCGACCTTTTTTCGATTTCTGCTCGGACTTTCTTAATTTGTCTGCATATTGGTTCTCCTTCTCTATAGAGGTCGTAAGGTGTAACTTGCCCTTCTATAAAGACTCTTTCTTTATTATCATTCTTTAGTAATATTTCTTTTGACTTCCTGTAGCGCTCGTCGTTGACTATTCTTTCAGCTGCTTGTCTGC
>CABFPE010001330.1:0-45766 GCA_900660155.1 Hofstenia miamia | reverse complement strand
TTAAACTCAATTTGTAATGTGTGTTCAGAATACTTCACAACCTTGCAATGTCACTAGCTGCTTGATAATTATTAGTTTAGCAATTACCAAAAACTATTGGCTTTAAATAAGTTAATTAAAATAAGTTACATAATAACTTGCAGCTTCCTACCTTACATTTAAATAAAATAATACATGCTCAGTCTTTTTATCAGTCTATTATAGGCCACCTAAATCTATAAGATAAAATATGTATAACCTATGGTAGGCTATCCAGCCCTTTTACTGATATCAGTTATTAGATACATGTAAATGAAAGAATCAGTAGCCAGCTAAACAGAGAAAAACTCCTAGTCATATACCTAACATAAATGCATTTACCATTTAGCTCAACATTCTGTATAAATAAGCAAACTGATATAAAATCTAAAGATAAGATTTTCAAAGAATTTACTTCAACAATTTCCAAAATGATTTCTCACATATTTATAGTTAACTTCCAAAAAGTACCTGTCATTTGAAATTCAAATTTGGATCATCTGCCAAAAATGGTTAAAAATAATGGAAGCAAATTTGCCCCCTTTGTTTGGTAAAATTCGACAACAAGTACTAATTTGCTATATTGATACTTAGTTGCATTTACAAAGATAATCTGATAATTAAACTTAAATTTTTTTTTAATCAATAATCATAATTTGATCTTAGTTTTGACTAATCATCTGATTGTCTTTCTTCTTTAGCAGCATTATGCTTTGGATTATGCTACAATAGATGTATGCCCTTTATCACTATCATCAGTGTCATTTGCGCATCTGCTCTACTTGTGTGCACCATTTCTTCACATATTGTTGTGTCCAGATAGAAGAATGTGAAGATTTTCCTGAGGCTTCTTGTGATTGCTATGTCTTTGTAGAAGAAACTTATGTTCTCTTTAACTTCTTCCTCTGTGATCATTGTTGGGTCATTCTTGTTTAACCTCATCATTGTTACTATTTCCACACATGTAGTGACATCATAGAATCATTATTTCTTGTCCCATAGATCTAGCCAGACTACATAGTTCACTCCCAAAAATAGCATTATCACTTTCATTGTTCATTTGTCTATTTTGTCTTGTAATTCCTTTAATTGCTCATTTATAGGTTTCCCTTGTGTGTATGGCTGATAAGAAGTTATCACTCCTTCAACATATACTCTTTCTTTGTTATTGTTATTGAGCAATATTTCTTGTTTTCTTGTAATCTTCTCTCTTGGCTATAGCTTTAGCTCTTTCTCTAGTATTCACATAGGTGTTGCATTTGTGTAAGAAGGTTTTCACAATTTTTACATTTTTTGGTATCCTCCATCTTGGGAGTACCATTGGCATGGAGACTGTCTCTGGTGGAGCACAAATGAGGATCTTAGTTCTTATCTGTTTCTCTATTTCTCTGTAGTACTCTGATGTCATTGGCACTGTTGCAAGTCAAATTGTGGTTGGGTAATTCATTTTACTATCTTTTAATGTGTCCCAAAAGATCTGTGTTAGGCCTCTTCTGCTCATTTTTATCTGAATTTTCTCATTTATTTCTTGTCTTGATGTGATGCATTCTGTGTCTTGGTAATCATCTCACAGACTTTGACAGGTTCTGTTATGCCTCCTCTCTGCATCATTTCTGCACTCTTAATTATTTTTATTAACATGCAGCAAGGGCTCTCTTTCTCAAATCTTTTCATGTCCTGTTTGAGCACTTGTTGTAAGTTTTTGTCTTTCATCATTTTTGTGATCTCCTTGGTGTCTGCAATTTTTCTCTTTATGATCTTTTTGGTTGTTAGCCAAGGTTCTGTTTGGACATGCCTTAGTTGTGTTTCTGATGTATCACCCCACATGTATTTTCTCATGGGTTCATCAAATATTGTTATTTCTTCTGGCACAATTCCTGTTATGTTTGCCATATCTACTATTGACATCCTTCCCATCAGGCTTTTATTGACTATTATCCTGCTAATGAATTTTTTCAATTTCTTGCATCAGCTTCTTTAGTTTGTCAGGTGATGTCAATTTCTCAACATGTCCTTTTAGTAGCCAGTTTTTTGTTTGAGTGTTTATCAGGGACATTGCTATTTCATATTTCTTTGCCTTTGTTAGTTTGTGTTGGCGTGCTCATGAGATTGGTAATCATAATCCTTGCTCTTGTGTTGTAAATATCACTATCAGCCATGCAGATGTTCTAAATCTGATCTCTGGAGCATTCTTCTCTTTGAATATCATGTTCTTAAAATCTTTTGTTGAGTTTAGCTTAGACACTCTATTTATTTCTGTTAGTATTACCTCAATTATTTTGTGGTATTGTAGAATTGTGGGCTGGTAGGGTAACTTAACTAGAAACTTAATTGACTCTGCAGAAGGTTTGAATAGCATTTACATTACAGCCACAATTCAGAAAAATAGAATAACAGAACTTATAACTTATAGATGTAACATTGGTAATTCATCCAAGTAACCAACTACTTTAGGTAAAATCCAAGATGACCAATTCATATGGCTTCCAGCCAAAGTGAAATCTCCAGATTGAAGTAAAGTGCTAAACCTATTGACTGGTGCTACCCTATTTGTCTCACTTTTAATTTCTATCTCACATCGAAAAATACAGGATCTCATTTTCATTGTTATCTCTCAGCTCACTATTAAATAATCTGTAATTGCCAGATATTCATGCTAGCCAATGGCATGGTATCATCACAGTGTTAGGTTGTATAAGTGCATGTACGTGTTGAACTATGAATGAGAGGTTTATTATTTCCATATATCTAACCGTATACATAACCTAATGGGTCCACAATTCAGACTGGATAGTTGAAAGACCTCCAGAAGCTACGTGACACCCCATGCTAAAGAAAGCACTCCCAAATTGTGGCTGATCTTAAGCAATAGTTTTCATATCAAGATAATATAAATAAAAAATACAATGGTAAAACAGCAGTGAGAGTAGATAAAATCTATTAAACGTTCTCAGTTTTATACAAAATTTTGTTCTTACCTGCCTTTGTTTACAAAAAGAGTTGTCTACATAGTTTAATCATGCTTAATTATTCATTCCCTCATAAATTCAATTTAAGCAATAAAATCATAAGCACCACTGAGGGGACAGCAACTAATGATAGCAACCTAATATCGAATAAATAAATTGATGTAATGGTGACGTAAAATACAAAATACAATAAAGGAATAAAATCGAAAAAGTCCCCAAGTGACTCTACACGCCCCCCTTGATCAAATCATTTTTCAGACAATAGCTGGAGGGCAGGACCAGACACGATGTTTTGTGTAGCTGTTATCATTCTCTCTGCAACTTGCCATCCCAAGTTTGGACTTCAGCATATTGAGGCTCTCTTGTTATCTGCATTAGCACTTCCCTTTGTGTGACAACCTCATCTTTGAGTTGTAGGAATCTGATTTTCTTCATTTTAGCGCTAACAGGGCAGTTCCATCAGAGATTATTTAAGTGTCTTGTGAAGGTGTCATAAAATTTTTCATAAAGCCAAAGACCCTTTAGTGCAATCATTAACGTCATCATGGCATCTGTATCAGAGGTGTGTGCGTCTTCTGTGCTGATCTCTGTGTCTGGATAAAAGTGGACAAACACCTGTCTCAAGGAACCCATCATAGTCGCATGGTCAATGAATAGTGAATAATATTCCTGAACTTGACTGAGGGTCATTTGTTCTGGGTCGGACATGTTAGCTCTTATCATGGTGATGATTTCTATCCTCTTCATGACATTGTAATATCTAGTGATATTCTCCACATTGTTAATCCACATCAAGTTGCCCACTGCTTGAAAAAGAATGAGCACCTGAGGATTAAAGTTGCAATTTTGTCGTGAATCATTTGTAGCTGCATGTGCACTGGTAGGCCATGTGTGAAGATGTCGGTAATTGTGAGCTTGCCATCAATAAAAACACACTCAGTATTTCCCCCCACAATAAGTTTTTCTCTCACTACTTTGTACTCCCTGGTTCGGCTGGATTTAATTGCTTCTTGCTTATTGTTTATGAAGTTGATCTTATCAGATAGATGAGCAGCTACTTTCTTTTTAGGTTTCCTAACCTTCCACTTAGGCTGTATAAGGGATGTCTTGATAGTAGGTGGCGGGATACACATGAAATTTGAGGTCTTTATCTTTTTCTCGAGTTTGCTGAATCTTGCAGTATCTGCCATGGTGGTGGTTCTGATTGTTACTGGGTAATTTATCCTCACCTCCTTTATCATGTCCCAAAATTTTCTTTGTAATCCCTTCCACCTCAATTGTTCTATTTGTTGGTTAGAAATGTGTAAACGAGCAGTGGTGCATTCCACATCCAGAGCTACGTGTTGCCCTGGGGATTGCAGAATGACCAGTTCTTCCTTTGTGAACATTTCAGTGAGACACTATTTCATTAACAAGAGAACGTCTTTGTCATGGCAATCGACCAAAATTCTTGGTTGAATCATGAGATCCTCTAAAAATTTGCTAGGATCATGTTCAATCATCAATATCTGTTCGTCCTCTGTTTCTGACCAATGAGGCATTGGCTTGGGGGATAGTGCCTTTCCTCTGAATTTTTCCAAGTTTACTTTCTCTATTAACTCTCGAATGTGGGGTGAAAGTTGTACTGCTGAGGATGCTAGTAGTTCCTCTTCCTTGTAAAATTGCTCAGGTGTCCGCATCACTTGATTGAAGATAGTGATGGGAATCAGCTTTCCCTCTTTCTTAACGTGCCAAGATTATTCAGTGAATTGCCCATAACCACATTCTGGATACTTCAGTTGGTACAGTTACAAGGAGATCATGCCTCTGGATCATATCCAGGATTTGGTGAGTGGAGCCTGGCACTCATTCTACAAATCTTCTGGTGCTCATTGGAGCATTCTCTGAGTAAAAAATCCCAAACTTGGTTTCCTTGGTAATGCCCCACATATATTTCTTTATGATATCAGAGAAAATGTTTATGTCTGACAGGCAAATACCAAGATGATTGCTAGTTAACATGATGGATATCTTGCCAGTGATACTGGTCACCCCCACCAGTCAGGCATAATACTTTTCAAATTTGTTCATGGGTTGGTTTTCCCTGGAGAAGAGGGAGGAATGCATTTATACAGTAACCAGTTCTTCACTTTCCACGATAGGGGACAGACTGCGATTTTGTGGACTGTTAGATTTGTAAGTGACGACTGCTTCTCATGCGTCATAGGAATTTGTAGATGGGGTTCTTTTGTTAAATAGATGGCAAGGATCCAGATGGTGCCATGAGTGTAGATGTCTGGTAGATTTTTCTCAGCAAATAAGCATTCTTTAAAGTTCTTGCAGTCTTGAGTGTTGTAAGAAACTTTAATATGTCTAAATGTTCTTTCAATCGATGAATGATAATGGTGGGAAGGGCTCACTATATCAAGGCGGGGCCAATTGGACTCGGGGTTAAAGTCAGCTTTCAGGTCAGACCAGATGGTCTGAATTTCGGCTAATGTTTGTTCACTTTGTGCAAATGCAAAACTCACTTGCATATCCATTATGGTGAGGAGAGACAGAGTGTTTGGATCTGTAACCTCCAAGTTTGTAGCCTGGAGTATGACATCAATTATGAGTTTTTGGTCGACAGCCAATCAGTGAGAGGGTACTTATTGGCATAGTAATAAATCTGTGTTGACGATTCTAGTTATGTGTAGTTGGCTCATGGCATGTGGTGATAGAGGGAGGTAATCATTTTGGACAGAATCAAGAAGTTTTCCATGTAGAAGTGTAAGTTCTTGATAGGTTCTGGCACTGTGTCCTCATGCTCATACCTTAATATCATCATGAGACATATGCCCTCTACCTTCACTATGTGGTATGCTATTTTGATCTGTTCCATTATAGCTTCCATCTGTATCTCATGTACCCTTAAGAAATATATGAGTAACAAGTTGTGGAAGTCAATGTTGACGCATCTGAAACTATCAATGGTTTTTCCACTATTCAAAAACTGACATAATTTATAAATGTTGAAGTCATCATCTAAAAATTTATGTACAGTGCTGCAGCAATAAAGGCGACTAAGCCCCTCCATCATTCTCTAGATAGTATAATGATAATTGATTTTCGGTGACAAGAAGCATCTATTACAAATGGGATTGCGTCTATTGAGCAACTCATTTCACGACCATTGTATGTGCAATGGAGTTGGTCTTTCATCTCGTCTGAAATGTTGTCACATGTGATAGTGGTGGCTTTTCTCATGGCTATGTAGTAAGGGTGTAATGTTTCATCACCAACTTTAGAAATCTTTTTTCTTTTTCTTCATTCTTCTGTGTAGGAGCTCCTGCAGATGAGGTCGGGGGTTATATCGAGTCACTCAACTGGGGGGTGTTCACAATTTGCAACTCACTAAAAGGTGTTCTAGGTTTAAAAGTTTTTACTGAAGGGGTGGCCAGCTCCTCTCTCACATGTGGGGATATGTGTCTCTCCACATAGGGGCGAGATATTGAGGGTGTTGTTGGGGTTGCTGTCTCCTCTCTGAATTGTGGAGCTACATGTTGCCCACATAGAATCAGATTCTCCTCAGCACCATCATGGCGTCCTCTTTTCCTTGTGCGTGCCTCAACAAGTGGAGATACGTGTCTCCCTCACCTAGATGAGGCTTCTCAACTCACACAGCTACCTTCCATCTTCCTTCTCACTCAATGGTGGGATGGTGGAGCTGGTAACTCTCTTTTTTGACTGTTGGTATACATTCCTAAATGGAGTAATAAGATTTAAATGACAAATGTTGGGATCATAATCATGGGTAGTTCTCGCCCTTCTTTGGGGGAGCATACGTGATTCTAATTTGTCAGATGTGATATTATCATAATTATACTCAGTGTCAGAAAAATCATCCTCAGAAAAACTAGTTAAATTGTCATACTTTTCATATATATTGACACTGTTATCTACTAACGTAAATTCTTTGTTATCATTTATTATGACATTTTCTATATCTTTTATTGCTCATTTGAGCTGCTAAAAGTCTACTGTTTTACTGTTATTTAAAGTATAAGTGTTGTGGTCAAGCACCTTTTTGATAGTGAAGGGACCTTGCCAATCATTAGCAAGTTTACGTACTTGACTACTGTCTGTAGTCACATGAGGGAGATAAGCAAAAACTTGGTAGCCATGTTTATGTGGCTCTCTATACAGCTTCTTGTTAAATGTCTTTTTCTGCCGTATGCAGATTGTCAGGTGGATTTGTTGCATATCCTGAATTAATCAGTTAAGGTAAAGTTCTGTACTGTTCTCTGCATATTTGGGGAACATCATTGTTAAAGATGTGGTGGCTTCACGACTGAACATTGCTTTAAAAGGGCTTATGCCTGTAGTCATATGAACAGAGGTATTATAAAAATATTCAACACATTCAATAATGTGTTTCCATTGTTTTCTGGCAGCACGTGATAAGGCCACTCTAACTAACTTTATAAGGGTTTGATTTAATCTTTCCAGTAAACCATTTGCTTAATGGTGATAGGCAGTGGTCAATTCATGAATGATTTCCAATTCTTGCATTAATGCCCATAAGAGATTGCTCTCGAACTGAGGGCCTCTGTCAGAGACTAATTTGCACATGGGTCCATACTTCAATACCCACTCCTTAACTATCTTTTCCGCGACTTTCTCCGCTGTTGTACTACTTAATGGAATCATGTGGGCAAATTTCATAAAATGGTTGACCATTACAAGGATATACTGATACCCTTCGTTGTCTTTTGATAGTTGTTCAAGGTTGACATGCACGAGTTTGTTAGGACTCTCCGCCGCCTGGGAAATGGTTGATGTTGTGTAAAAGGCATTTCTTGCATTTGTTGATGACGTTGGTAACAGCAGCTCTTATACCTGTAGTAACATATCGGGAGTTGAAAGTATTTGCAGTTTGTAGTATGCCTAAATGTCCCCTTTTGTGGACTCTGTGAACCAGATCCCTCTTGAAATATTCAGGAATGGCAAGTTGGTTGTTGTGCTTACTCTTAACATACAATAAACCATTCTCGTTGGTTTGCCAATTATAGCAGTTAAAGTAGCAATTTACTTCCAGAGGAGTAGGAAAATAGGGATCCTTCATCCTCTTCATGATCTGATCTAAGATCCAATTGTGGTGTTGATGGCGTATTATCTCTTCTTCTGAAATCTCCTCCTGAACAAGTATGGTAAGGATGGGTTTGTCATTATGATCTGCATTAATATCTGGTATTAATTGATATTTGGTATGCGGAATAAAGGCAAACAGAACCTTTTCCCCATTAGGCTTCTTGAGATCTCTCTCATAACTGGGTAGTGCCTTCCAATAGTCAGCGTTTAGATAGAGTTGACCAGGGCAGTGCAGTATTGAGAACAAAAAGTCATTGAGGTACTCAATCCATCAAGCTACGATGTTAGATTTGTCACTGCTAAATTTCTTGAGCCATGCGAGGGCACTGTTGTCTGTGCGCACAACGAATTTGCGTCCCAATATAAAGTATCAGAATATTGGACAGGGCTTTCAACTCTGTTGATGTTTTGGCTTAATATTCCACTTATAGCTACAGTACTAGCATCGCAGTTGATGATCAAGTCCTTTGTGTAATCTGGAGTATTCAAGGATGGTATTTGCTTGAGTTCACCTTTTATGCCTTCTAATGCTTCCTGTTCTTGCCACATCCACTTAAATTCAATGGACTTTTTGACTAGGTTAGAGATAGTTTTGGTTTTCTCCACCAAGTCCAGAAGGAACATGCCATAATAGTTGAGAAAACCCATCAATTGCTGTACGTCTCAACGGCTTCGTGGCATTTTGATCTTTTCTAAAAAATCCTTGGCGTTAATCTTTATTGAAATTTTCCCTGGCTCAACGACTTGCCCCAGAAAGATTACCTTCTTCTGCGCCAGAGAACATTTGTTTCCATTAACCTTCAAGCCCACTCACTGTAGTAAATCTAGTGTGCGACCTAGTTTATTCAGATGTTCCTCAAAGGTATTGCTAGCAACTAGAATATCATCAATATAGGCTGATATGCCGGGTTTGAGGATGTTGGCGTTATCTTTTAGTACTTTAGTGACGTATCACTGAAAAGTAGCAGGTGCATTACATAGACTGAATGCCATGTATTTCCACTCATACAGACAGTAGGGAGTAATGAAGGCTTTCTTTGGGACGTCAGAAGGTTGCATTGGCACCTGCCAATATGCTTTGCACAAATTGAGACAGGAAAAGAATTTGTATTTGCTAGTGTCATATAGAAGATCTTCAATTCTGGGTAAAGGGTATGCATCTTTATTGTTATGTCATTGAGATTCTGGAAGTCAATACATAACCAGTATTTTTCTCATTTTAATTGGATAAATATTGTTGGGGCAGCATAGAGGCTATTGCTTCTCTGAACAATATTAAAGCTTAGTTGCATCTTACAAAAATAACTAAGATCATTAACTAATTTTTACAATCCAGTTTAATTATTATTAATCATTCGACGTTGTTCCTCACTTGCAGCTTGGTCGATCATGTTTGATGCTACAATAACATGTTCTTCACCTACTGCCTGACCAACACTTATTATTCCATAATTAAATACCTCATGTTTACTCTGAAGAAGGGAGACCAAAGATCTTCTTTCTTGCTGATCAAGATGAGGATGGGAGGTATCAGTGACTAGAGGCACCTTGACTGGGCTGGTCAGCTCTCCCAGGTCGTGAGCAGCGGTGTAAATAGACAAGCAAGTGACAGGGATGTTCTTGACTTTGACGGGCACCCCTATGAGTTGTAGCTGGGAGGCTCTGATTTTGACAGGGAAGTTTGCCCCATTCAGAATGGTGACATGCGTCTTCCCATTGGTCACCTTACACAAGTCAGGCAAGAAAGAGACTCCACGTATGTATTTACCTCACTGTCCCGCAATCATTACATCTCCATTGACATCGTCTCCAGAGGAGACTGCAACTCTTGTCCAGTGTTTCAGCTTGATAGAAATAGCCTTGCTTAAGTTAAAAATGATCTCCTTCTCAGGGATAGTAGCAAGTTGGGTGGCATCCTGATCTTTAATGGCAATTGTATTGTTCTTGTAATCAATTACACAGGAATTCCTTTCTAGGAAGTCATTTCCCAGGATGAGGTCATAGGGGAGTCTGTGATCAGAAGTATTGATTACCAAAAGATCCACCTCAAATGGTTCTGCATGAATCCTAATTGAGGCATCTTGTAACTTCCCTTTGAAGGAGAGAGAATTCCCAGAAGCGTTGATGAGTTTGACACCAGATGGGTCTAAAGATTCTCAACTAAAACACAGATCTCAACAGCATTCATCACTGATGATGGAGGTAGCAGCTCCAGTATCAATGGTGGCATTGAATATGTTTCCATTTATTTCTACCAGTATCAAATTCTTTCTTATCAGCTGAGTAATGACTAGGATGTTTTGTGCACATTTGACTGGAGACAGCGCTCCAGTTAATTTAAATCCTGCAACGTAGTAGGGTCATTGGTTGTCAAATCAACGAGGTTATCAACACAAAGAGACTCATTAGGCTCATCTATAATGAAACCTTTGCCATCTGCAATCAGCTGTATCTTCACCTTGCATTGAGACTTGAGGTGTCTTTTTTCTCTGCATGTAAAACATCGTACTGAAGACAGATCAAATCCTTTTTTGGCAATTGTAGGCTTTCTCATCTCGGGCCTTTTAATCCCAGAAATGCTAGTAATGTCCTTATCAATTCACTGTGAGTTATGTAACATATAAACCATGCTAATGGCTTTCCTGATAATTTTGTGTAGGCTCTCCTCCAGATCGCACTTGACTTCCAACCAGCTCCTAATGGAAGGGTGAAAACCTTTACATATATGTGGGAAGAGATTGTGACTTGAGTATTCACTTGATAGGCTACTCAGTTGAAAGAGCCATTCGACCTGGGTAATGTAGTTCCAGATGTTGTCACCAAACTTGAAAGACATATTGCACAGCAAGGTTTTATACTGATGTTTAATATGTGGGGCTCTGTAATGGTCTTCAAAAAAATCCAATCAATAACTGGTAGTCTGTCTTAATATTGCTTTTGAGCATCATATATTGATTGTATGCTAAGCCACTGAGGTAGAGTGGGAACTGAGACACTGCTGACTCCTGTGAATTCTTATATTGCTTAATTGTGAGCTTGAATAAAAAGAACCACTCATCAAATGATTGTGACATGGCATCAATTTGTCCAGTAAATTTAGGGAGAACAGAATGTTTGCTAAACACTTGCATTTGTCCGTTAGACTCGAGAGGAGGAATAGATTTCTGATACCTCGGCTGATCTTTCACACTTGATTTTCCCAGAAGTGGGCTGGTATTGCTTACATGTTCTTTGAACACAGGCACTACCACAGTACTCACTGGATCAGGCAATGATTGAATGTACCTGGTCTGAGGTGTGGCTCATGTGGTCAGAGTAGATACTTGAGTGATAGCTGATTGTGCAAACATAGGTTGACTACTGGAAGAGTTGGTGCAAAGCAGAACAGAGTTAGGGACCTCCTGGGTGCTTCTGAACAGAGGAGCAGTAGGAGGGGTGTGGCTCACGCCAACTGACTGGACCACTCAGCCAATGATCCTCTCAGCTAACTCATCCAAGGCTTCATTAAGTGCGGCATGAGTTACATACTCATCATTTCTCTGCGACTGCTCCTCCTCTTGGAGCTGTGAGTTATTAACAGCACTCTTCAATTCATGAATTTGTAATTCTAAGGCAATGGTTGACTCCAGCATCTGCTGTTCCATCCTCTGGTATGCCACATGCTGTGTATTGATTTCAGCTTGGAGAGACTCTACATGGTGTTCACTCTCCATCCTTAAGGCCACTTGCTGCAATAGAGCTTCCTTCAAATGTTCAATTTCCACGAGGTGAATATCAAACTGTGGCATTGACTGATCAGTGGCACTGACATAACTGCGAGGATGACTGGGAATTGGAGGAGCATTCTGGGTGTTCAAAATGTTGCACAAGTTTCAGTGATATTCTGGGCTCATGGCACTGGCATCACTGTAAGGGATGGTTGCAGCATTCTGATCCATCCTTTGCGTAATCAGAGTAGGAGAATTGGGTTGAGAAAAATTGAGTAAAGATCCAACAGTACAAGGGGTAACATCTGGGTTACCATCACTTGTACAGGGGACGCTCTGAATGGGAGAAGTCCCAAAAGTAGGAGAGTAAGTAACATTACAACTAGAATCCATACTAATTTAAAGAGCAAAACAATAATTTCCAGTAAATGACAGTAGGGAGCACTTCCACATACACAGAAGAAAAAACATAACTCAAAGAGGTAACAACAGGTAACAGACCAAATTGGGGAAATGAACATGGTGGTATTTGGTAATAAATCCAATGCATAAAGCATTAAGAAAGTAAAACAAAATAAGGAATTTAACAAATGACATCGCCAAATAAGACACACTAAGGGCTTCGTCGCCATCCTTCAAGGGTGAGGAAGTTATGATGTACATCAGTAGGTGAACTTACACTGAAGTCTTACAGTGATCAGGGGAAACAACTATCCCAGCTGATATGCACCCAAAATGAAAACCAACTAACATCCAGACCATCGAAAGAAGCAACAAGATTAAATAGTTATCACATCAGCGTCCTGTCATGGTCGCCATGTAGAATTGTGGGCTGGTAGGGTAACTTAACTAGAAACTTAATTGAATCTGCAGAAGGTCTGAATAGCATTTACATTACAGCCACAATTCCGAAAAATAGAATAACATAGAACTTATAACTTATAGATGTAACATTGGTAATTCATCTAAGTAACCAACTACTTTAGGTAAAATCCAATATGACCAATTCACATGGCTTCCAGCCAAAGCAAAGTCTCCAGAAGTAAAGTGCTTAACCTATTGACTGGTGCTACCCTATTTGTCTCACTTTTTAATTTCTATCTCACATCAAAAAATACAGGATCTCATTTTCATTGTTATCTCTCAGCTCACTATTAAATAATCTGTAATTGCCAGATATTCATGCTAGCCAATGGCATGGTATCATCACAGTGTTAGGTTGTATAAGTGCATGTACATGTTGAACTATGAATGAGAGGTTTATTATTTCCATATATCTAACCATATACGTAACCTAATGGGTCCACAATTCGGACTGGATAGTCGAAAGACCTCCAGAAGCTATGTGTTGGCCCATGCTAGAGAAAGCACTCCCAAATTGTCACCAATCTTAAGCAATAGTTTTCATATCAAGATAATATAAATAAAAAATACAATGGTAAAACAGCAGTTGAGAGTAAATAAAATCTATTAAACATTCTCTACAATCATTTTAAGTTTTATACAAAATTTTGTTCTTACCTGCCTTTGTTTACAAAAAGAGTTGTCTATGTAGTTTAATCATGCTTAATTATTCATTCCCTCATAAATTCAATTTAAGCAATAAAATCATAAGCACCACTGAGGGGACAGCAACTAATGATAGCAACCTAATATCAAAATAAATAAATTGACGTCATGGTGACGTAAAATACAAAATACAATAAAGGAATAAAATCAAAAAAGTCCCTGAGTGACTCTACAGTATTTTTTTGATGGAGCTTTGATATCTATTTCAGGCCATTCTTCTTTGGTTTTCTTCTGCAATATCATTTCATTCCATATTTACTGTATTCTTTTGATGTGCTCCTGTCTTTGTGTGAGGCTGCACTTAATGAGCAGTGTGTTCACTTTTTCCATGCCCTCTGCATTTGTTGTTGTTTCTATTGTCTTGATTCGTTTGTAAAGCTCTATGGCTATGCAAGGATCTACCATTAATCTGCAGTACGCTACCCAGTAATCTATTTGTAGATCAAGGCATATCAATTTTCATCGCCATTGCTATCTTCTCCCATAGGTACACATTCTCCACTCTTATCTGTAAGTCACCAAGGAAAGGTGGCATTTCTTCAAGAGTCATTCTTCCAATAATTACCACTCTTATACCTTAGACTCTTGCCATCCTCAGTGTGTGATCTAACTGTTGGGCTATTTCAAGTGTGAAATTCTCATCAAATGTGACATGTACTGTGCTTTGCATGTATGGTCTTTCTACCTTTTCATTCAGCTCTCTCTGGTAACTTATTATTGTGTTGACCATTGGTCTTTTTTGTGCATCTAAAATGATAGGTAGGTTGCTGTCCCCTGATTTTGCTATTCTTCATATGTGGGCTTTTGTTTCTGGCAACAAATTTTTGTACCCATTATTTCTCATCTTTAGTGTTCCCATGAAATAGTGGTGCAATGTCTCTCCATCTATTTTCAACATCCTTTTCTCTCTCTCTCTTCTGAGCATACTGTTCTATCCAATGTAGTTTCTGAGGGGGTGTGTAGCAGCTTGGTCCTTAGTGGGTTACTGGTGCTCAGCTCACCATCAAGTGAGTCCATGCTGATGGTCTCTACTGAGTTGCCCTCAAATTGGCTCACAATTGACTCTTTCAGCACTTGACCAGTTGTGGGATCCATAGATACGTCAGCCTAGAATCACTTTCATATGCATATGGTTCTTTGCCCACCTACACCTTCCCCAGGAACTCCAATTGTTGCACTGCCCTCAAGTTGGCAAAGGGGACTGGAAGGAAGGTTGAGCTGCTTTTCACCAGTTGTCTGTGTGCCCTTGAATCAGCATTGCAGATCTCTGGGGATTTCACTGGTTCTCTGCTTGCCCTCAAATTGGTGGTGCAGATCTCCAGGGGGAGAGGCATTATGTCTTGGACGCCTTCTCACTCTGCACCTTTGATTAGTCATTGGTTCATTCTTGTCCCTTCTGCCTTCTAACTGACGTCAAGTTCTAGACCTCCTTCATATCCTTCTCCTTAGGTTTGACATTGTCATCTCCTCAGCTGCCTAAATTCAGAAAGTAAATTAAAATCCCATACATCTGGGTCATATATATATTTATCTCTCACTGCTCTTCTTGGCAGCTCTCTCCTTTGTAAATCCTCATTATCAATGATCATTTCAAATTCCTCATTGAAACCTTCCTCTGGTAAACTGTCTAACTCACTCATATCATACATAATTTCATTTCCATTGATTCTATCTATTTTATATTCAGCATTTTTGTCCAATCTCAATTCCTCAATATCTGCTGTTGCTTGCTTTAAATTCTGGAAATGCAACAATCTGCTATTGTTTAACATGTATTCATTATTTGGTAGTACCTGAGTTATTTTATATGGACCTGACCAAATTGCTTTCAACTTTCAGACCTGGTTTGTGTCTGTCAGCTTCATTGGTGTAAATTCATAAACTGTGTTGCCTATTTTGTGTGCGTGACCTTAGATTTTTTCATTATAGTTTCACTGTTTTCTCATAGCGGATTTCTTTGTGTTGTGGCACATTGTCTCATGTATTGCTGTTATTTGGTTTCTTAATTGCTTGACGTATTGATTATCTTCTTGCTGTAGCTGAAATATGGCATTGATAACAGCATCACTGCCTCTCTTCCAAACATGGCCTTGAATGGCATTTTTCCTGTTGGCAAGTGTATGGATGTGTTATAAAAGTATTCAATCATTTCAATTACTTGCCACCACTTGTGGCCCCCTATTCTCATCAGTTTGATCAATGTCCTGTTCAATCTTTCTACAGTGCCATTCACCTGTGGATGATATGTTGTTGTCCTCTTGCTCACTACCTCTAGTAGACATGACATTTCCTGAAATAGATTGCTTTTGAATTGTGGCCCCTTGTCCAATATTATTGTCTCCATGGGACTAAACTTTAGGATCCATTCTTTCATCACTATCTCACAGTTGTNCAATTGTTGCACTGCCCTCAAGTTGGCAAAGGGGACTGGAAGGAAGGTTGAGCTGCTTTTCACCAGTTGTCTGTGTGCCCTTGAATCAGCATTGCAGATCTCTGGGGATTTCACTGGTTCTCTGCTTGCCCTCAAATTGGTGGTGCAGATCTCCAGGGGGAGAGGCATTATGTCTTGGACGCCTTCTCACTCTGCACCTTTGATTAGTCATTGGTTCATTCTTGTCCCTTCTGCCTTCTAACTGACGTCAAGTTCTAGACCTCCTTCATATCCTTCTCCTTAGGTTTGACATTGTCATCTCCTCAGCTGCCTAAATTCAGAAAGTAAATTAAAATCCCATACATCTGGGTCATATATATATTTATCTCTCACTGCTCTTCTTGGCAGCTCTCTCCTTTGTAAATCCTCATTATCAATGATCATTTCAAATTCCTCATTGAAACCTTCCTCTGGTAAACTGTCTAACTCACTCATATCATACATAATTTCATTTCCATTGATTCTATCTATTTTATATTCAGCATTTTTGTCCAATCTCAATTCCTCAATATCTGCTGTTGCTTGCTTTAAATTCTGGAAATGCAACAATCTGCTATTGTTTAACATGTATTCATTATTTGGTAGTACCTGAGTTATTTTATATGGACCTGACCAAATTGCTTTCAACTTTCAGACCTGGTTTGTGTCTGTCAGCTTCATTGGTGTAAATTCATAAACTGTGTTGCCTATTTTGTGTGCGTGACCTTAGATTTTTTCATTATAGTTTCACTGTTTTCTCATAGCGGATTTCTTTGTGTTGTGGCACATTGTCTCATGTATTGCTGTTATTTGGTTTCTTAATTGCTTGACGTATTGATTATCTTCTTGCTGTAGCTGAAATATGGCATTGATAACAGCATCACTGCCTCTCTTCCAAACATGGCCTTGAATGGCATTTTTCCTGTTGGCAAGTGTATGGATGTGTTATAAAAGTATTCAATCATTTCAATTACTTGCCACCACTTGTGGCCCCCTATTCTCATCAGTTTGATCAATGTCCTGTTCAATCTTTCTACAGTGCCATTCACCTGTGGATGATATGTTGTTGTCCTCTTGCTCACTACCTCTAGTAGACATGACATTTCCTGAAATAGATTGCTTTTGAATTGTGGCCCCTTGTCCAATATTATTGTCTCCATGGGACTAAACTTTAGGATCCATTCTTTCATCACTATCTCACAGTTGTTTCAGCTTTTGTGTTCTTCATGGGGATCAATCTCACATACTTGGTGAAGTTATCCTCCATTACTAGTAAATGTTGATATACTTCTTTGTCCTTTGATAGCATCTCCAAATCTATATGTACAATTTCATTGGGTTGTGTCACTATGATTTTTTCCAATGTCGTACACTTGTTGATTATTTCCTCAGTGACTTTTCTCACTGCTGTTGTGATAAATCTCATGTTGAAAGGGATCTCAGTTTGTGTGATACCTAGATGGCCCTTCTTGTGCACTTTTCTTATTAAATCTCATTTATAATATTCTGGTATTGTGATCCTATTGTTCTGCACTTCCATGTACAGGAGTCCATTCTTGTTTCTATTCCATATATATCTCTCATAGTAACTCACTGTTAATCTTGATAGTTTTAAGCTTGGTTCCTGTAGCTTTCTTATGATTTCATTTATTATCACATCATCTTTCTGTTTCTCTATGATCTCTGATTCTGATATTTCTTCCTTTATTGCTATTGGCAACACTGCTTGTCCCTTCTTATCTCTGGTAGCTCCTTGTACTCAGTGTGTGGTAAGAGTTGAAACTTCTTTTTTTTCCATCTTCCTTAGCTGTGTCTCTCTGGTACTCTGGGAGTGTGGTCCAAAAGTCAGCATTGGTCAGTGTTTGATGGTGAAGGTGAACTCATTTAAGTATTTGATCCATCTTGATACTATTCCTGACTCATCACCTGAGAATTTTTTGAGCTATGCCAGGCCACTGTTATCTGTGCAGACTCTAAATTCTCGTCTGATCAAAAAGTGTCTGAATTTCTTTATGCTATTGATCAGTGCAAGCATCTCTAGCTTTGTTGATCTGTAGTTCTCCTCGCTTGGTTTTAGTTTCCAACTGAAAAACTGTATTGGCACCTCTTTGTTATTCTTTAGTTGTCCAAGTGTCACTCAGATTGCCATCTTACTAGCATCACAATCCAGAATGAATGTTTTGCTGTAGTTGGGCATGTTCAGTGATGGCAGTTTGGCTAACTCTTCTTTTATATTGTCTAGTTCCTCCTGTTCTTGCCACGTCCATATAAAAGGCACTGACTTCCTCATTAGCTGTGTCATCTTGGCAGTCTTTCCCACGATGTTGGGTATGAATGTTCCATAATAGTTAAAGAAACCCATTATTCTCTGTATGTCTTTTTTGTTGTTTGGCTTCTCTATCTTCCAAATCATGTCTCTAGCATTTTCTTTCATGCATATTCGCCCCTTCTTGATCACTCGTCCTAGGAACATGATTTTCTCCTTTAATATATTGCATTTGTTTCCATTGATTCTTAGGCCCACTTTTTCCAGGATCAATGATAGTGTTCTTTCCAGTTTCTCTAAGTGTTCTTCTATTGTGTTGCTTGTTACTATAATATCGTCAATGTATGCATTCCCTACTTCTTCCATTTTGTGTCTCTTATTCTTTATTACTTTTGTTATGTACCTCTGGAACATTGCTGGCATGTTACATAAACCAAAAGTCATGTATATCTATTTGTACAAGCAGTATAGAGTTATAAATGCTGTTTTTTGATGTCTTCTTCTTCCATTCTGACTTGCCAAAATGGTTTGCATAGATCTATCAACGTGAAATATTTGTGCTTACTCCCTTTGTATAGCATGTCTTCTATTCTAGGAAGTGGGTATGAGTCCTTTTTTGTTACTTCATTCAGCTTTTAGAAGTCTATGCATAGTCTGTATTTTTCTTCTTGCTTCATGAATACCATTGGTGCCATGTATGGACTTTCACTGGGTCGAATTATTCTGTTGTCAATCAGTTCATTGAGTATTCTATTGTATTCGTCCTTCAGCTGCTCTGGCACTCACCTTACTGACAGTTTTATTGGCTTGTTTGTTGTTGTGATTATTTTGTGTGTTTCACCTATTGCCTGGCCCAAGCTTATTTCTCCATTATTGAATATCTGTTTGTGTCTCTCCAGCACCTCTCTAAGCTGTTGTAATTGTGTTTCATTCAGGTGTTGGTATTCCTCCTCCAACAAATCTGGTGTTTTATACTGATCTTCCTCATTTGCTTTCATCCCTCTGCCCTCAAATCAGCTGTGGGGAGTTCTTGCTACATTGATGGTTTTTGTCCACTCACCCTCAAATCAGCAGTGTGGATTATCTCCTGTTTTCATTTGCAAGTCCTCAAGTCGACTATACAAACTACTCTGTTCATCAATGTCTTCCATTGTTTTCCAGATGGCTTTGATGTTGGATTTGACATACTTTCCAAGTATTCTTACAAACATTCTCCTTATGTTGATATTATGATTAATTGCTTTTAGTATGAGTATTATCCCTCTTCTGTTTTTTGTGGGGCACATGCTTGATGGCATTGAGACTCTTTTTGAATTGATCCCTTTGTTATTGTAAATCATTATCTCTGCTGTGATCTTTTCTTCTGCTTTAATTTCATGCATCCTCCACTGATATGGCTGCAGTTTTGTATCTTTTTCCAGTTCAAATGATATTGTTGATAGATTTCCTTCTTACTCCTCAATTTTGATTTCTTCTTTCCTCACTTTAATTGTTCTATTGGAGTAATGTATTACACATCCATTCTTTGTTAGGAAGTTGTTGCCTAGTATCACCTCATATGGCAATAAATTGTTGTGAGTGTCTATTACTACTAGTGATTGTTCAAAGGTTGTATTTGCTATCCTGATTTGTACTGTGCTAAGCTTGCCTTTTGTATCTATGTATTCTCTGGATGCATTGATTAGTCTTTTGTTTGATCATTCCAAATTTTCTGTTATTATCAATGTTGCCACTCCCATGTCAATTGTTGCCTTTGTTAATATTCCATTTATTGTTATCATTATTGTGTTGATATTGTCCATGTTTGTCATGATCATTATTGGTGCTCAGTTTTTTGGAGTCAGTGCTTGAGCTAGTTTTCTGATTCTTCTTCCATTTGGGGATCTTCCAGTAATTCTGTTTCAGACTTGATTACATTCTTGTCTTCATAATACACTTCCTCTTCTCCAATCATATTGATTTGTTTCCTACATTCATCTTTTCTGTGCCCCTTCTGTCCAAGGTTGTAGCATTTAATGTCTCTTTCTCTAATTTTCTTCAACTTTCCCTCTTTGCTTTTTATCTTGACAAACTTCTCTGTCTTCTTTTCTTTGAAAGCTTTCATGCTACTGTCTGTGTTTTATAGCTGTTCCGCCATTCTGTTGGTTTTTCTTTATTCCATACTGCTTTCTCATAGATGCAGGCATTATTTTCAATTGTTGCCTGCATGTCTATGGCTTTCCTAAACATTTTCTCCAATTTGTCATTGACGTCACATTTAATTTCAAATTGGGTCCCAATGTTCTCTGGCATTCCCTTGCAGATGTGGGAGAAAAGATCATATTTTGAGTATTTATTCCCCCTTGAGCTGAGTGTCACCAATCACTCCACTTGCTGGATGTAATTTCATATGTCGTCCATCTTCCTCATCTTTGTCAAATTCAGTATTATTCAGTACTGGTTTTTGAAGCTTTCATTCTCATAGTAATCTACAAAGTCTCCAATTAGCAGTTTGTAGTCTTGTTTCATATTGGTATCTTAGAGTAGGTAGTGTTGGGATGCCACTCCTGTTAAGTATAATGGGAATCTTGCCACTTCTGCCCATTGGTTCACTTTCCTCTCAGCCATTGTAATTTTAAACATCTGCAGCCATTCTAGAAATGTTGGATTGTAGCTGTCAACCTTCCTGTTAAATTTTGGCAGTTGCCTTGCATGGTATTGTGTCATTGTGACTGTATTCTGGTAGCATCAGGCTCTCATAGGTTGGTCTTCTTTGTACATTTGTTTGTTCGTCTATTGTGAGTTGGTTTGTCACCACTTTTGTAATTTTGTCAATGATTTTTTTCTTCTATTCTTCCTCTTCTTCTTCTACTTCCATGAATTGTTTTTTGAGATTTGTGGGTGACGCCTGTAGGCTCCTCTCTTTCATTTGCTGAACTGTTATTTCATGTGTTCTCTTTGTCCTTGGGTTTTTCTCTTTGTTTTCTTGTATCACTCTCAGTTTGTATCTCAACTCTTCTAGCTCTTGTCACTGGTTTTCACGATTTTTGTCTCTATCCAGCTCTGTTGATCTGAACTTGTCCTTGAGCTGTTCAATTTCTTGAGCCTGTATGTTGTTGTCCAGAATTAGCTGCCTGTTTGCATCTTCTAGTTGTTGGCATATACTTTCCCATTTTGCATTCTTTTCCTGGAAGCAATTGTTTGATTGTGCTAATTGTGTTGTTAGTGCTTTGATGTCTTTCTGGAAAATTTTGCTTTGATCCACTAGGTGATTGTCAATTTTAATTTTTAGTTTGCTCATTGCATTTTCATTCTCTTGTTCCAGTTTCACAATTCTTTCCACCAACAATTGTATTTCAGATCTTAGTATTGTTTCCATTTCATTTGTCTGTCTTAGAATATTTAAGACTTCACTGGATCCTGTTTCTGGGAACATGTGTAAGGTTTCCAGTTCCATGGGGGATAAATCTGTTTCAGAGCGTGTCCTCTTTGGGGTGGGGGTTGTCTTGCTTGTGCCTTTCTTGGGGCTACCTTTCCTTCCTCTTGTGTTTGTCATTTTGATTTACAATTAGTAGTGGCTAGCAGTTCAGTGCAATTCTTATCTTTGAACCTGCTTTAGATTAGGTGTAGTAGTGGTAACTGACTATATGTTGTATTAGGTTCTTTGCATGTGTGTTTTTCTCTGTCATGGTTTCTTTTCTTACTATTGATTCCAAGTCCCAAGTAAGAATGTTGGGTTGATTCTTCTTCTTGTTCTTATCTGTCATGGTTGCCATGTAGCATATGCTACCAAGTGTCAACAGAGTTAATTATTCTTTTAAATCATTGTTTCCTGTTGTATGCAGGTATGGATGCACTGATATTAATTCTCTGCTCCAACATGAGATACATTATCATTAACTTGATTTAACTTTGAGTAACTCTATACTATTTAGGTACGTTGTTGCTGCAGTTCCTTTCTGTGATTCCACTATGGCCTCTGGCTGCCTCTGATCTCTGAACCAATCCACATCCATGTGCCTCCATTGTTGCTTGAGTAGTTCCAAATCTCAGCTCAACAAAGTAACTTATGTGTTCCTTATCCTAACTCAGTGCAACTCTCAAGGCTGGATGTAACTGACTTAAACTCAATTTGTAATGTGTAATTTCATACTTTGCAACCTGGCAGTGTCACTAGCTGCTTAATAAATATTACTTCAGCCATTACCAAAAACTATCAGCTTTAATTAACATAAATAAATAAATAACTAATTACTTGTAGCTTCCTACTTACATTTAAATAATAATACATGTGTGGTCATTTTATCAGTCTATTTATAGGTCACCTAATTAGACAATATAATATAGATATAACCTACAGTAGGCTTCCTAGCCTTTTTTCTGATAATCAATTATTTAATACATGCAAACAATTGAATCAATAGTCAGCTAAACAGAGTAAAACTACTATTCATACACCTAACATAAATGCAGGTTCATAGCTTGGATCAAGGACCCTTGAATTGCTCCTGATGTGTGCCCAAGCCACTACCACTGCATCTACCATTTAGCTTGACATGATTTATAAGTAAGCAAGCCAAATAAAATCTAAAGATAAGATTTTTGAAGAATTTACTTCAACAGTTTCCAAATTAATTCTCACTCTATTTATTTGTTGAATTCAAAAAGTACCTGTCATTTGAATTTGAATTTATTCATCAGCCAAAAATGGCTAAAAATAATGGAAGCATTTTCACCCCCTTTGTTTAGTCAAATTATTCATCAAAAAGTACTAATTTGCTATCTTGTTTCTTAGTTGCATATTACAAACTTAATGATGATAATTAATTTAATTTGTTTACAATCAATAAATCATAATTTGATATTAATTCTGACTAATACTTTGATCTTCTCTTCTTAGCAGCATTATGCCTTAGAATATGCTACAATTGTTCCAAATCTATATGTATACTTCATTTGGAAATTCAGCAGTCATACTATCTATGTGGTAATCACACTTTAATAAACACATACTACATTTATCTATAACTTCTAACACAGTGGATCTAATTCCAATAGTGACATATCTAGCATTAAAAATGTTTTTGGTCTGAAATATTCCAATATGTAATATTTCATGTACACATCTTAGCAATTTTTATTTGAAGTATTTGAGTACAGCCAAACAGTTGTTCCTACTCTTAGCATATAATAATCTGTTTTCATTTAGTTTCCAGTTCTACTTATTGAAGAATCTTATTACAATTTGGTAAATACTTGAGTTGGGTTCTTTTACTTTTTAGATTATTTGACTCATCTGGTTGTTTTTTTATTATGTCTTTTTCAGTGATTTCCTCTTTAATGAGAATTGGCAGAATGGCATTTTCTATCAGTGTTGATCTCAGGCAATAGTTCATATTCAGTATTAGGCATAAAGCCAGACTTAACTTTTTCACCAGCTGGCCTCTTTAAATCACACTCATAATTGGGTAGCACAGTCCAGTAATCTGCATTGAATCATTTAAATACTTGATCCACTGTGCTACAGTATTTGATCAATCTCCAGAAAATTTCTTTAACCAGGAAAGTGCATTATTATCTGTCCTTACCTCAAAGTACTTTCCCAAGAGAAAGTACTGAAATTCTTGTAATGATTGAACCAGGGCTAGCATCTCAGCTTCATGGCTCCATAGTTTTCTTTTGTTGGTCAGTTTCCAAATGAAATACTGTACAGGGAGTTCCTTTTCCTAATAAATTTGATTTAACACACCAATGATAGCTACAGTGTTAGCATCACTGTCTACTACAAAAATTCAAGATTGTAATTGAGAGTGTTCAAACTCAGTAATTTTTTCAACTTATTCTTCACTACATCTAACTTGTTCTGCACTTCCCATGTCCATTCACACTGTGGCATAATCCATGTGCAGTCAAGATGAGAAAAAGTATGGGAGCAATTAAAACTTAATTGTAATAATAACTAATTGTAAACACATGGTTATTTGTACAAAATTATAAAAGCAGTATTTGATATAAATTTACTCAGCAGTATTTGACAAAAATCAAAGGATGATATCACACACACTAATTAATGCTGAGGGGCATAATTAACAGCAGACAAAGAAAAACCAGGAAACAGTTAAACTGTCAACAATGTCTAATAACAGGTACTAGCCAAGTATTTGATTGTTTACAACTATTCAATATAAATATGCAGTGATTGATTTTATTTGTAATGAACAAATTTTACTGGATTTACTTCTTTATTTTGTAAGGTTATTTATTTAATTAAATGGCAAGCTAAACATTCAAGCACTAGAGTAATTCTATGGTTGTCCCTGAATCCATTTAAAGGAATTTTGGAGCAGCTTGCACACTACAGCCTTTCAAAAGTGTGGTGTGGCCAGTAGCCTAGATTCCTTGATGTGCTTTTAGGTTAAGAATAGGAATAGGGATTTTTATCTGTTATAGCTTTCCTAGTGTTTGTGACATGGAGATTATTATTAATACTCTACAAGTGCTACATACCTTATTGTACAATATATTTACTTATCAGTAAATTAGTGGACTATCAACCAACTTACAAAACAGTTTTATTACAGATGACATTGATTGTTCACATGTATGTAAGGTTAACATGTATGCTTATATTTGTAGGGCTATTATATGTAAGGCACAATAACAAGCAAAAGCATCAAGGTTGCATGACTTCCTTTTATTCACATAGCAATAATAACAAGAACAATCAATGCACTAAATTATTAAGTTATCACATATACACTATCACTGAGACAACATATCACACACTTAGAAAACTATTGGTTTCCACTGCAAAGTCCAAGTAATCTGAAGTCATTACCAAAGCAGATGTCTTTTGACCCTTTACCATCCACTGCTCTCAATCTAAATAATATGTTGTTAGTTAAAGCATTCAGGGACTCTGATGCAATATTTATTTAGTTAATAAGTGAAGCAACAAAGTTAGGTTGAGAATGTTCTGGGATCTGCCACACCTGACATATCACATATACTCATTTAAATGGATGAGAAACTTCTAATATCTAGCAAATTACTGGTTGGCAAGATTCTACACTTGTTCTACTCTTCCCATGTCCATCCACACTCAACTTCCTGGTGCAGTAATTTTGAGAGTAATTTTTTTTAGTTAACTCTAGTATGAACATCCCTCTTGCTCTTAGGAGCCCCCATAACTGCTATTACTTCATTTTTTATTGTAATATGACTGGAACTTACAAGTTGCCCAAGAAAGAGGGTTTCTTTCTGCAGTCTCACACATGTATTACTATTAACTTTCAGCTCAGCTTCTTTTAATGCTCCCAACATTCATAATAGCTTATCAAATTGTTGCCTATAGTATTACTTGAAATCAAGATGTCATCAATGTAGGCTAGGATTTTTTTTTCCAACATGTTATTTCCATTAATAATATCTTCATCACATATTGCTGGAAGGTAGCCAGCATGTTGCAAAGTCCAAAAGCCACATATTTCTATGTGTACAGACCTTACACAATTTTGAATGCTGTTTTCAGAATGTCTTCTTTTCACATTGACACTTGACATTACATCATGCACAGGTCAAGGCATGTAAAATGTTGATATTTACTGGCTTCAAAGAGCAGGTCTTCTATTTGTGATAATGGATATGCATCTTTTTTATTTATGTCATTCAATTTCTGGAATTCAATGCATAGCCTAATTTTGCTTCCTTGTTTGATAAAGACAGTAGTAGCAGCATATGGACACTTACTTGCTTGCACTATTCTACTAGTAATTAATTTGTTCAAATGTTTCCTATTCATCTTTAAGGTTTTCAGCCACTCTATGTACTAGTAATCTTATTGTCTTGATGGTGGAAGTATCAATTGCATGTTCTTCACAATTGGCCTTGCCTATGCTGATTGTTCCATAATTCAATATGTCACAATTTGTTCTGGAAACCACTCATAATTGTTCACAGTCAATTTCAGTTAAATATGGATGTGCTTCTTCACTAACATGGGGCACAACTCCATCTGGGCAATTCTCTTGAATGTCATGCATGGCAGTCAGAAGGGCTGGACTGGTGACTCTTTCTAAATGAACTGGCATAGCAATAACAGCAATATGATCTTTTTTATTTTAGCTATTCTTTTCATGCTATTTAGAATATGAACACTGGTTTTTTTATACAACAAATATCAGAGGAAAAAATGTCTCATTACAGGCCCACTGTGACCAGCTATCATTATTTCTCCTTCAAAATCACATTTGGGTTGATTACAAGCCAATATGCTTCCAATGGAAAGGTTTTAAAATTGCATCTTCCATGAAATTTCTACATTATCAATGGTTCTGAGCTTATTGCTAATAGATTCAGGTTCTCTGATAGATATAGTATTAGGATTGTAATTGATTATATAGCCATTCTCATCTAAGAACACTCTGCTTAGAATCACATCATATTCCAAAATCTTATCAATGGTATTAATGACACTCAGATTAACCTTTATCTTCTTTTCATTTACTTTAATAAATACTTCTTTAACTTTACATCAGATTGTGATATATTCCTAGGATGCATCTATTAGTTGTTAGCATGCAGGTTCCACTTGATCTTGAGTAATAACAACCTTTTCACATCAATTATCAGTGATGATGGAGGCAGAAGCTCCTGTATACGCAGTGGCTTAGACCATCATTCCATTCATGTTGATCAGCAACACACTTTACATTAAACTTGTCACAACAGTTAGTAGGAGATGGCACTCCCTTGAGTTTAACACAAGATAGTCATATTCTTCTGGTGAACATCATTGACATCCTTTTCAGAAAAACATTATACACTCAAGTAGAAACTTCCACCTGCCTCCAGTACATTAATTACCTGATTGCATGCACTTTTCAATTGATGTGCATGACCTCATCTATAACACATGTGAATTTCTTCTGGCACTGATTGCTGCTGTTTTAGTTGAAGAGCCAGTTTAGGTGAAAGCTTATAGGGATTCCTTTATTCAGAGAATTTGCAATAGATGTTCCAGTTTTCTTCATGATAGTTTAGCATAATCCTTCAAATTAACAAAATTAAGAACTGAAAGAAAAGAAATANCTCATCTATAACATATGTGAATTTCTTCTGGCACTGATTGCTGCTGTTTTAGTTGAAGAGCCAGTTTAGGTGAAAGCTTATAGGGATTCCTTTATTCAGAGAATTTGCAATAGATGTTCCAGTTTTCTTCATGATAGTTTAGCATAATCCTTCAAATTAACAAAATTAAGAACTGAAAGAAAAGAAATAAATAAAGAAAAGAAATTTGATAATTAAAATGATGAGCTATCAATGATTTTTGATATTTTCAATTGTACAGACAAATGTTTGTCACCAAAATGTTTGACAAAAATCTGAGGACAATTTGCTCCTCATTAATTTTATTGAGACCAAGCAGATGAGAGCATATAGGAAGAGATAACTATAGGCAACATGTACTTGTTTTTATTATTAAAATTAATAATAATAATAATTTATTCTTAAACCTTTGTATAATACAAACAAAAAATTTAAAAATACTTATTAAAGTTTAAACTAAATTGTTTTCTGTAATTGCATTTGGTTTCAAATTAATATTACTTAGTTACAGAGTAAATTCTTTGATTATCCAAATATGTTCATTTCTTTGGTAATGATTCTAATTTAATATTTTTTTAATTCTATAAAATTAGATTCTATTTTAATTTTAGGTGATAATTTGTACACAGATCTATACAGTAGTTGAGAAAACTGTTCTTTATGATTTTTTTTCAAAATTTTAATTTTCTATAGCATTTAGTTCTAACATGAAGTTTTGATGAAAGTTCTTTATTTGATCTAATTTTGAAAAAATATTTGTAGTGATTTCAGTTTTTATAGATAGACTTATAAAAAAAGATTGTAAATTATGAAAATATATTTACAATATTTATTATTAATAGTTACAAAGCAGTAAGAATAGTGATGAAATAAATTCCTTGGAATTACTTTATTTTTGTTAATAGTTTGATTTATTAAATATAATACATAGCTAAGCAATTTGTGCATAGTAGTGGTCAGGATACCATGATGAGAACAATTCAAGGTTTGAAGTCCCTGATTGCAAACTGCAATTAACTTAGGTATATAGATAAGGGTTTGCTCAATTATTTTCTTGGCTAGATATCTATTGTAGAGATTAACTGTATCTGTTTAAGATCCAAATTATTGATTTTAAACAACCAATAAGAGACCATAGTATTAAATGATTAAATGTAGAATAGGAAGCTGCTAATTTATTATTGGTAATATTTACATGTTTAAATATAAACAGCTAGTGTCATTCCCAGTTGTTTGCTTGTAAATAAATCACACACTGTGTATTTAAAAAAAATTAATGGTTTTTCAAAAAAGTTTAAGTCAAATTGTGTCATGAATATTATTCATGCAAACACTAAGCTAAGTTAAACATAATCTTTGTACTTGAGTTGAGGTATCAGTGATCAGAAGAGGAATGGTTGATTGTATTAGTTGTTAATCCAAATAACATCTTGGAAAATTAATAATGTAGCATCATCCAAATCTAGATGCTAACAAAAGATAATCAGTAAAAGAAACTAAGATCGAATTTAGAAATGTGATTAAAAATTATATCATAAAAATTTGTTATCAACTTAGATTAGTTTGTATCATGCAACCAAGAAATATTGGTGAAATTTATTATAATTATTAACTGTTGATTCTACTAATTTGGCAAAACAAAGGGGGCAAATTCACTTCCATTTTTAGCCATCTTGGCAGATGATCATTTAAAATTTGAATTTGACAGGTACTTTTTCAAGTATAAATACAGTGAAATTTATTGTAATGATTGATAAAAAAATTTCTTTGGATTTCTTATACTTATCTCTTTTTACAGTTTGATTACTTAATACAATGTTCAGCTAAATGGTTGGTGTTCAGTAGTGGCAAGGATCCCATAACAGGAATGATTCAAGGTTCCTTGTTCCAAGCCATGAACTTGCACTTATGTTAGGGCTATGATTAAGAGTTTTTATTTCTATTTAGCTAACTATCCATCATTTCCTTACATGTACTAACAAGAAGTAATTCAAAAGAAGGCTTGTAGGAATTTATATCTATATTATTTTAGATCCAAATTAATGAAGATAACATCACCCAATAATGTGACCAAACATGTATCAATTATTATATGTAAGGTAGGAAGCTGCTTGATATTTATTTAAATAATTAAAGCCAATATATTTTGGTAATATCTAAATATAGATTTTATTAAGCAACTAGTGACAATCAAGGTTGCACATATATAATACACTTTACAAATCAAGAGTAAGTCAAGTTGCACCAAGCTTTGAGTATGCACCAAGTTAAGATAGGGAACACATAAGTTACATCATTGAGCTGAGGGGTGGAAATCCTTCACTTGGTACTTAGAAGAGTGGTTGTTACCTGGTTAGGAGATCAGCCTCTGCTGAAATACCACTTGTTAACAACTGGAAAGGATGCTGTGAAGCTTCATCACCTAAATAGTGTTCATTATGTCATCCATTAATTAAAGTTAATGGAATTAATAATGTAGAAGTCAAGTAGTATAAAACTAATACATCCATACCTGCTAGTGTATTGTTCTAATTATAACAGTATAATAGAAAAATCAAACGCCAAAGCCTGGTAGATGATGCTACAATAACAAATTTAATTTATTCTATTTACTCTAAAGCCTAGAACTTCTCTCAGGATACACTGAAAGTGTGAAAAAGTGATGAAATTTTTATAAAAATTCTGAGGTATCCAAATATTTCAAAAACAAACCAATTATGTTTTCTTGCTTATCATATGTGTTTTTTATTCAATTAGAATCAAGAAAGTGCAATTTTTTAAGTTTTTTACTAAAATTTTGAAAGAATTTTTAAAAATCTGAATTTTTCAAAAACAAAAATATGTTTTTAAAATCTTTTTTCAAATTGATTTTATGTCAAATGGATATAAGAATTTTTAAAATGCAAAAAATTGAAAAATTTTTTAAATTTTAATAAAATTTTGATAAATCAAAATAGTTTAAATATAAGCCAACTGGTTTTTTAATCATTTATGCAATTTATTGTCAATTGGAATAACAAAAATGCAAAACTGTTAAGAAATTTTGACCAACATTTTGAATGAATTTTGAAACATTTTAATATTTCAGAAAAAATTTTTTGTATGATGTTTTACAAATTGATTTTGCATCAATTGGTTCCAAGATTTTTCAATATGCAAAAACAAGCAGTAAGTATAATGAGGAATGAATATATGAAGCCTCCTATAAATTATCATTTTTATTTTAATTACTTAACATTTTACTATTGATTTTAATATAAAAGAGTGTGTTTTTCAGAACTTACAGTGCCTTTGATCTTTAAAATTTACCCTATAGTTGCTTTCAATATGAAAAGAATATTGATATGGAATACTTAGTAAATTATTTTAATAATACCTTTAATCATCAAATGGTGATAATGATGTTTTTTTTGTATTAATTAAACTAATTTTTTTATTTCTCAATGCATAATTGCAAAAATAGCAATTTTATCTGTGTCTAAACAATTTTATAATTAACCTTAATAAGAACATGCAGAGATATATTTCGACTTACACAGTCATCATCAGTTTTACAAATTATTCCCTCTAAATTTACTAGATTTTACAATAATAATTATAATTTTTTAAATTTTAAAAAGTGGCAAATTTAATTAATAAATATAGTCTTTTGTGTTTAAACTTGGTTGCAAGGATTTTATAAAAATACTGTCAATAATTTTAAAATTACTTGATCATGACGTCTGATGTAATATTTTTGTTTGAAAGTTTAGTCCGCATTTTTTTAAATGATTAGATATATTACAACTGGTCTCATGTTCTTTAATTCTTCTTGATAGTTGCCTACTAGAAAAACCAATATAATCTTAACCACAGGTGCATTTGATTTGATAAATTATATTTGACTTATTGGTTTCTTTAGTTGTAGATTTTAATGGACATTTTGTTCTTAGCTTATAATTGTCAATTGTTCATTTTTTCCACTTTTGTAATTCCAACCAATCACATTGTCTGATTTTATTTCTGAACTTTCCCATAGCCAAGATATCATTTGGATGTACTGCTTACCCTCAATTTTGTAGTTAAAGGACAGCATTTTCTATCCAATTAATCAACTGTTCCATAACTATAATCAACCAATCTCAGGACCCATTATCCATCTGGAAAACACTGAACATAATTTTCTATTTATTATAAATTTAGCATTTAATTTTCCTAGAAAAATTATTTCATGTTGTTTTTAATTAAATAACCTAATGTAGAATCGTGGGCTGTAATTATACTAGAAACTCATTGACTCTGCAGAAGGTTTACCATAGAAACGACAGCCCCGATTCCGGGAGAAACAGGTAAAGAGAAAATAAACTAATATAAACATTGGTAATTCATCCAAGTATTTTATACTTTAGGTAGTCCGTCCCAAGATGACCAATTGACATGGCTTCCAGCCAAAGCGGAATCTTTAGAAACAGTTTAGTGCTCGACTAGTGCATGGTGCTACCCTATTTGTCTCACTTATTAATTTCTATCTCATAGTAAAGTAAACATCTCATTTTCATTGTTAGTTCTCACCTCACTAAATAATAGTCTGTAATTACCAGACATTCGTGTTAGCCAATGGCATGGTATCATCACAGTGTAATCAAAATATAAGTGCATGTACATGTTGAATCAAAGAGAGGTTTATTTATTTCCTTAACCGTACCCGTATCCGTAACCTAATGAGTCCACAATTTGGGCTGGGAAGATCAAATGATCACCAGGAGCTACGTGTCGCCCTGTGCCTTCAGAAAGCACTCCCAAATTGTCGCCGAGCTTAAGCAATTATTTTCATAATAAAAATATACCAAGTAAAGTAATGGAGAGAACAGTAATTGAAGCTAGATAAAATCTATTAACATTTCTCAACAACGTTTCTCATTTTATACATAGTTACAACAATAAATAACTACCTGTCTTAGTTTACAATAACAGTTAATCATTCGTTGTTCATGTTATTATTTTCCCTCGCAAATCAAATTCAATTTGAGCAACACATTTAGCACCATTGAGGGGACATGAGTTCTTTTCGTAAACCTAGGCTCGAAATAACTAAGATAAAATAATGCTGACGTCATGTTGACGTTAATACAAAACAAAATAAAATCAACTAAATAATCACAAAATTTCCCTGAGTGACTCTACACGCCCCCCTTGCTCAAATTAATTTGGCAGTAGCAGGTGGAGAGTGGGCCCTGACACTATGCGTTGAGTAGCCATCACCATTTCCATTGCCAGTTCTCCTTCCCATTGTTCCAATTCGGCATACTGTGGCTCACGTGATAATTGCATTAAGACCTCCCTCTGGGTGACCACTTCATCTTTCAACTTGAAATAATGGATCGTCGGCAACCTATTGCTTATGGGACAATTTCTTTGTAAATTGTTCAAACAGCGAGTGAAAGTATCGTGAAATCGTTCATATAGGCGAAAACCTTTCATAGCAATCATCAATGTCATTACCGCATTGGTGTTGGAGGTGTGAGCATCTTCTGATCTGATCTGGGTGTCGGGGTAAAAATGTTCAAACACATCTCACAGGGACCCCATACGTGTTGCATGATCCATAAATAGTGAGCAAAATTCCTGTACCTGACTTAAAGTCATTTCATCTGGGTTGGAAACATCAGCTCAGAGCATTGTGATGATTTCAATGCATTTCATCACATCGTAATATCTGGTAGTATCGTAATATCTGGTGGTAGTCTCTACATTGTTGATCCACATCAGATCACCAGCTGCTTGAAAGAGAATTAATACTCGAGGGTCGGTAGTTCGGATGACATCATGGATCTTCCTCAATTGTTCACTAATAGCACTTCCTTTATTGAAGATATCACAGATTGTTAACTTTCCATCTAGAAAAATCCTCTCCTTGTTATCTCCAGCTAATAACTTACCACGTGCCGACTTATATTCGTCAGATCTCATCATTTTATTCGCTTCTGCGGCGGTACTTACGTAATTCATCTTGTCAGGGAAATGTGCTGATACTTTTTTCTTGTTCTTCTTAACTCGCCATTTTGGTTGAATTAGCGGAGTCTCCACACAGGGGGGTGGTATACATAACAAATTTTCTTTCCTAATGTTGTTTTCTAAATCGGCGAATCGACACTTAGCTTGTAGACTGGCGGTCCCTATGGTCACAGGATAATTGATCTGTGCATGCTTAATTGTGTCCCAGAATCGATTCCTTAATCCAGATTCACGTAACTCCTCTATTTGCTTGGTCGAAATCTTTACTCTAGCAGTGGTGCATTCTACGTCCAAAGCTACTTGTCGCCCTGGAGATTGAAGAATGACCAGCTCTTCTTTCGAAAACATTTCAGTTAAACACCATTTCATCATGCCCAGAACATCCTTTTCAGTGTTTTCCACTAGTACTCTCTCTTGAACCATTAATCCTGTATCAAAATCAGCTGGATCATGCTCTACCATGAGGATCCTCTCGTTTTCAGTAATGGACCATTGAGGTGTCGGTTTAGGTGATCCTCCGAATTTCTCTAAGTTCACCTTCTCGATGAGATCTCGTATGTGGGGAGATAATTGCACTGATGATGTAGCCAATAATTCTTCTTCTCTAAAGAACTGCTCTGGGGTCTTCATTACCTGCTCAAATATAGTGATAGGAATTATTCTCCCTTCTTTCTTGACTTGTCTTGCGGATTCTGCAAATTGTCCGTATCCGCACTCGGGATAAGAGATCCGATGTCCGTCAAAAAATTTTTCGTTCTTTTCTATCACTTCTCTTGTTCTTACTAGATCCAAAAATGTTCTTGTGGAGCCAGGTTTTCTTTCGATTAATCTTCTAGTACTTAATGGCGCATTCTCTGAAGAAGAAAAGATAGCGAACTTAGTTTCGGCAGTGGCTCCCCACATATACTTTTTCATAGTTTCGGAAAAAATATTAATGTCCGACGGACAAATTCCCAATCTATTACTTATCAGAACAATCGACATCTTCCCTGTTGTACTACTCGCCCCCACCAGTCGGGCATAATATTTTTCGTAGTGATCCATCGCTCGGTTTGTTTTACACGGTGATAAAGGCGGCACGCATTTGTGTAGAAGCCAGTTTTTTGCTTTCCATGTTAATGGACAGATTGCAATTTCATGGACCGCTGATTTTGACATAGACTTTCGTTTGTTTTGATCAATCGGCAATGTAAGGTGGGAATCTCTGGTTAGATAAATGGACAAAATCCATATGGCACCTCTTGCATAGATGTCGGGTACTCTATCTTCTGAAAATAGCATTGATTTAAAATTTTTTCGATCCTGAATCTCGTAAGAAAATTTAATTTCTCTTAACACTCTCTCGACTGACGGATGGTAATGGGAACTAGGGCTTTCAATGTGAATGTTGGGCCAGTCGGACTCGGGGTTTTTAGTGGCTTTTATGTCTGACCATATATCCTGAATTTCTTGTAAGGTTTTAACGCTTTGAGCAAATGCGAAGCTGACCCTCATATCTGTTATATTATGTAATGTGGCGACATTGAGCAGTTCCAAAGTTTGTGCTTGCAGTATGGTGTCAATTATTAATTTCTTATCAACAGCTATTTTATGGGAAGGGATCTTTTCACATAACAAGAGATCTGTAAGCAATAGTTTTGTAACCGATTGTGCATGCGAGTTTGGCATTGAAACCTGATTGTAGTAGGATTTGTAGAGAATGAGGAAATTTTCCATTCTATAATGTAAGCTTTCTACCGCCTCAGGGATGTTTTCCTCATGTTCTTCTCGGAGGACTATGACTAAACGTATACCTTCAACTTTGGCTATGCGGTATGCAATTTCTATCTGCTCCATTATATTCTCATCCTGCACTTCATGAATTCTCAAAAAATAAATGACCAACAGGTTTGGGAAATCAATATTTACCAAATCAAAGCTTCTTATGGTACTGCCACTATTTAAAAACTTACAGAGATTATGTATAGAGAAATCTTCATCGAAAGAAACATGTACTGTGCTCCGCCAATATAGCCGGCTGATTTCTTCTAGCATGCCGGAATCATAACAAATAATACAATTTATTAGTGGGCGTTTTTCTGCGTTGATTATGAAAGGTATAATATCTATGGAACAACTTAACTTTTTGGTGTTGTAGGTCCATCGTAATTGATTCTGAGTAGCCTCTGAAATGTCATCGCTTATATAATGTACTGCCCAACGTGGAGCTATAAAGTAAGGGTGTAAGGTATCTGCACCAACTGTAGACATCTTTTTCTTGCGTTCTTCCATTTTCTGAGACCTAACTGAGGATGTAACGGAAGTATCTGAGGTTGAGGGGGCTATCGAATCACTCTTAGGGGATCTATTTACAGGTTGAATTACACTAAAAGGGGTACGTAAAGTTTCAAGTTTTAAAGTTTTAGAAGGTGATTGTGCCAGCTCTGCTCGCACGCGTGGAGGTACGTATCCCCCCACGGAGTAGCGAGATGAGGACGGTGTGGATGCTATCTGCTCACCTAAGCGTGGAGCTACGTATCGCCCACACGGTATAGGGTTCTCCTCAGCACCTTCATGTCGTCCTCGTTTACGGGCCTCATCGCGCCTGGATGAGGAGGAACCATCATGACTACCCTCCATCTTTCGTCTCACTCTGCGACGATGGGACGGAGGAGCTGGCGACTCGCGTTTCTTCCCTATCAGTTTCATTCCTAAACATAATGTTAAGGTCCCAAATATTGGGATCATAAGTTTGATTAACTCTAGTGCGCCTTGAAGGCAAAACTCGTGAACTACAGTTATCGACTATTTCAGATTCAAAATCAGTATCCTCTAAGCTTTCCTCAACAAATTCCGTTAAATTATCAAAGGTGGCGTATTCATCAACACCATTATCGATTAAAGTGTATTCGTTATTGTCATTGATGATGACATTTTCAATGTCCTTAATTGCTCGTTTTAATCTCTGGAAGTGTACAGTTCTCCCGTTACTAAGTGTATAGGTGTTGTGGTCAAGCACTTTCTCTATTGTGAATGGTCCCTGCCAATTGTTGGCTAATTTCCTAACTTGATTGTGATCAGTTGTGACACGTGGCAAATACGCGAATACTTTATCACCACGACGGTGAGCTTCGCCATATATTTTTTTATTAAATGTTCGCTTCTGCCTGATGCAGGACTGGTTAGTATTATGAACTATAGTTAAATGAATTTCTTGCATGTCACTTAATAGTTGGTTTACATATCTTTCTAGTGTAATTTCAGAATAGTTCGGGTACATCATAGACAGAGAAGTTAAAGCTTCACGCCCGAACATCGCTTTGAAAGGACTTATCCCAGTGGTCGAGTGAACTGAGGTATTGTAAAAAAATTCGACACCCTCTATTACTCGTCGCCAGTTTTTTCCTGCTGCTCGGGATACCGCGACTCTAATCAATTTTATCAAAGTTCTGTTTAATCGCTCCACTAATCCATTTGCTTGAGGGTGGTATGCAGTAGTGAAATCATGTAGTATTTCCAATTCGGTCATAAGAGTTTTCATCAGATTACTTTCGAATTGTGGACCACGATCTGATACCAAACGAGACATAGGACCATACTTTAATATCCACTCTTTTAATATCTTGTCGGCTACTTTTTCGGCAAGTGTGCTGTCCATAGGAATGATACGGGCGTACTTAGTGAAGTGATCGACGAGGACTAAGAGATACTGAAACCCCTCATTATCACGAGACAGCTGCTCCAGATCGATGTGGACAATCTCATTTGGGGCTGTTGCAGCGCGACATTCTAGTTCGGCTCATTGTTCTGGAAAGTGAGCGGAATTATTTAGCAGACATTTCTTACATTTGTTGATAACGTCTTGCACTGTTGCTCTGATACCAATAGTGACATATCGAGAATTGAATGTCTTTTCAGTTTGAATGATACCTAAGTGACCTTTCTCGTGTACTCTCCTCACGAGATCTCGTTTGAAGTATTCGGGTATAGCAAGACGGTTGTTTCGACTTTTTACATATAGTAGACCTTTCGTCGTTGTTGTCCAATTGTATCGATTGTAATATCTTACCACCATTGGTGAGAGAGGAAAAAAGGGGTCCTTCAGTCTCTTCATAATGTCAGATAAAATAAGATCGTTTTGTTGGTGTTTGATAATCTCATCCTCGGATATTTCTTCTCGGATGAGAATCGGCAGAATTTCTTTTCCATTCTGATCAGCATTTATTTCGGGGATTAACTCATACTCTGTGTGGGGTATGAATGCAAACGGAACTTTTTCCCCAGCTGGCTTCTTTAAATCTCGTTCATAACTTGGCAGCGTGGTCCAATAATCGGCGTTCAAATGTAAACGTCCAGGGCGATGCTTGATAGAAAATGAAAAGTCGTTGAGGTATTCTATCCACCTGGCTACTATATTGGATCGATCTCCTGAAAACTTCTTAAGCCAAGCCAACGCGCTGTTGTTGGTGCGCACTATGAATTTCCTCCCTAGAATGAAATATCGAAACTTCTTTAACGACTCTACTAATGCTAACATTTTGCATTTGGTGGCGCCGTAGTTTTTCTCTGCAGCTCGTAACTTTCTGCTGAAATACTGCACTGGACATTCAATGCCCTTTATTTCCTGGCTCAATACACCACTAATGGCGACAGCACTAGCGTCGCAATTGACAATAAATTCTTTTGTATAATCTGGGGTGTTCAATGACGGTATTTTTTGTAATTCAGACTTAATCCCTTCCAATGCTTCTTGCTCAGTCCACGTCCATTTAAACTCGTTGGATTTTTTAAGTAGTTGAGTTATCGACTTCGTCTTCTTGGCTAGATCGGGGAGGAACATTCCGTAATAATTCAGAAATCCCATTAGCCTTTGTACATCTTTTCTACTCCGAGGTGTTTCAATTCGTTCTAGAAATTGTTTGGCATTGGTCTTAATTGATATCCGTCCATTCTTGATCACTCTACCTAGAAATGTAACTTTAATCTGCGCTAGGGAGCATTTATTCCCGTTCACCTTGAGACCAGCGTTCTGCAACAACTCCAAGGTTCTATGTAATTTCTCTAAATGTTCATCGAAAGTATTGCTGGCAACCAGGATGTCATCGATGTATGCGGAAATCCCTGGTTCAAGAATGTTAGAATCATTAGTTAATACCTTGGTAACATAGCGCTGAAAAGTGGCAGGCGCATTACATAACCCGAATGCCATATATTTCCATTCGTAGAGACCGTAGGGTGTAATAAATGCGGTTTTCGGAATATCGGATTGGCGCATCGGTACCTGCCAATAGGCCTTACATAGATCAAGGCAAGAGAAGAACTTATACTTGCTGGCATCGTATAGGAGATCTTCAATTCGAGGTAGTGGGTAAGCATCTTTAATAGTGATGTCATTCAGTTTCCGGAAATCGATACAAAGCCGAAACTTTTCCCCTTGTCTAATGAACACAGTGGGGGCTGCATAGGGACTATTACTTCCCTGAATAATTCCGCTTTCTATTAAATCTTTAAGAATTTTTTCATATTCTGCCTTTAAGTTTTCCGGAACTTGGCGGACAGGTAGACAGATGGGCTTCTCCTGCTTTAATTCGATTGCATGCTCTTCTCCAAATGCCTGCCCCACGCTGATTGTACCATAATTAAAGACTTCACTTTTGCTACTCAATATCGAGATAAGGGACTTCTTCTCACTATCATTTAGATGCGAATGGGTCTCATTGTTCACAGTGGGGATTTTAATGGTCGGCGAATCTTCGAGATCATGAATGGCAGTACAGATCGATAAACATGAAGTCTCAACACTTTCAATCCGAACTGGCACACCGATTATTTGGAGATCAGATTCATTGAATCTCACTGGACGTGTTGATCCGTTCAAAATAGTAACGTACGTTTTTCCTGAGGTCACCTTGCACAAGTTGGGTGAAAAAGAGATACCTTTGATATATTTGCCCCTCTGGCCCGCGATCATCACATCACCATTCGTTTCCAAATTCGAGAACACGGCTACTCTAGTCCAATGTTTAGCTTCCAAATAAACAGGCTCCTTTAAATTAAACACAACTTCATGCTCTGGAATCATAGCGAGCTGCGTAGCTTCTTGGTCTTTTATAGATATGGTGTTATTCTTATAATCAATTACACATGAATTTTTCTCCAAAAAGTCATTACCCAAAATCAGGTCATACGGAAGCTGATGATTCGCAGTATCAATGACAATTAGATCTGCTTTGAACTGTTTGGTGCGAATCTTGAATGCAGCATTCTTTAATTTCCCTTTTAAGGATATTGCATTTCCTGAGGCATCGATAAGTTTAATGTCAGCTGAAGAGTTGATGGAATCACGGGTGAAACAGATATCCTTGCAATATTCGTCACTGATGATTGATGCTGCAGCTCTGGTATCAATAGTAGCATTAATAATTCTTCCGTTCATTTCCACAGGAATTAGGTTCTTCCTTATCATATTGGTGATCACTAATACGTCCTGTGCGCATTTTGAGGGAGTCGGCGCTCCCGTCAATTTAAATGGCTCTCGGTTTCTGTCAAGTCTACCAATAAGGTATCAGAGGAAGAGGCAACCAATGGCTGCTCGTCAACTAAGAAACCCCCACCTTCAGCAACTATTTGAATCTTTGCTTTACAATTTGATTTGAAATGACCTTTTTCGCCACAACAGAAACACCTGACTGAAGACATGTCGAACTCCTTCTTCAAAATGGTCTTTTTCGTCTGCTCCACTTTTCCGGTGGTACCAGAGAGCTTGTAGAGATCCTTATCAATTCGATTGGAATTGTAGATCATGTAGACTACGCTAATAGCTTTTCTTATAATCTCATGCAAATTTTCTTCTGGATCACATTTCATTTCCAGGCAACTATGGATTGAAGGAGGGAATCCTCGACAGATATACGAGAAAAGATCATGCCTGGAGTACTCAGTTGGAAAAGTCTTTCGACTTGCGTGATGTAATTTCAAATATCATCTCCTTGCTTAAAAGACATATCGCAAAGCAGCGTTTTGTACTGATGTTTTAAATGAGGAGCCTTGTAGTGACCCTAAAAAAACCCTACTAATAATTGATAATCAGTCTTGATGTTTAGATCCCGCATCATGTATTGATTATAGGCAAGCCCATTCAAGTACAGTGGGAATTGTGATACAGCGTCCTCTTGAGAGGTTTTGTATTGTTTCATGTGAAGCTTGAATAGAAAAAACCATTCTTCAAAAGATTGTGAGACTGCGTTGATTTGTCCCGTGAACTTAGGTAAAACTGAGTGTTTACTGTGCACTGGTATTTGTCTGGGAGTCTCGACGGGAAGAATCCAACGACGAAATCAGGGTCTCCGATCTGAGGTACTACCATTGACTGGACTCAAGGCATCAGACATATGTTCCTTTGAGCTAGTACGTGCAGAAACACAAGGTGGTGGCTGCATGGGACTTGTCGGAATGCACTCTCGATCTCTATTAGGAGTAGCAATGGTGGCAATAGATGCTTGCGTAAACGTGGGATTAGATGACACAAAGGGATTTACGCATGAAGACACTGACGGAGGAGGAACCATATTTCTACTTTCGTCATGCTGAGAAGGTGTAGGAGCATTCAAAAGAACAGGGGTTGCAGATCCACCTGGAATCATCTGGGCGAATTTCTCAGTTATCTTCTCAGCAAAATCCCCTAAAGCTTCATTTAATGTAACATGCATTAAGAATTCATCAACTGGGAGATTCATAAGGTTAGCTTCTTCCAACTTAGCCATTTGAGTTTTTAACTCGTGAATTTGTAATTCCAAGGCAACAGTTGACTCTAGCATTCTCATTTCCATCTTCTGGTACGCAACATGTTGAGTATTCAGTTCAGCTTGAAGAGACTTGACCTGGCGCTCACTGTCCATCCTCATAGCGACTTGCTGTGACAAAGCATCTTTCAAATGCTCGATTTCCATCTGTTGAGTATCACAACGGGGCAAAGAATTCATTACATTGTCAATACGATGATCGGGACGAAACGGAATAGGAGGAGCATTTTGTGTATTCAAGACTCTGCGAAGCCGTCGCTGAACATCAGGGCTAATGGTACCTCTGCCTGCATAGGGACTAGTTGATGCCAGATGATCTTGACGTTGAGAGGACGTTTGAATAGGAGAAGTCAGAGGGCAGAAATTCAACAATGATCCAACGGTGCAAGGGGCAACGTCCTGGTTGCCAACGCTTACACAGGGGACACTCGGAGGAGTCCCAAAAGTAGGAGAATAAGTAACTGTACGATTTGAATCCATTGATCTACAAGAAAAGTAACAAGAAATAATAACTATAATAACGGACATTTGGGAGCACTTCCCAACCACAGAAGAAACACACAGCTCATAAAAATCACAGAATCCAAACCCAAATGTGGGATTACAGCAGCACTTGGTAATAAATCCAACACATAAAGCACTGAGACAAAAACAGAATTGTAACAGGTAAAACACAAACTTACACCAAGCAGAACACTTAAAAGAAAAATCAGAAAAATCGTGATTGCCCTCCCAATGGAGAGAAGAAGGATCCGTGTACATCAGTTGGTAGATTTGCACTGAAATCCAATTGCCGTCAGGGGAAACAACTATCCCAGCTGACAAACACCAAAGCTAAACCGAAAACCAAATCCAAACCATCAAAAGAGACAACCGAGAAGATGTTGTTATCACGTCAGCGTCCTGTCACGGTCGCCATGTAGAATCGTGGGCTGTAATTATACTAGAAACTAATTGACTCTGCAGAAGGTTTAACATAGAAACAACAGCCCTGATTCTGGGAGAAACAGGCAAAGAGAAAATAAACTAATATAAACATTGGTAATTCATCCAAGTATTTGATACTTTAGGTATTTCATTCCAAGATGACCAACTAACATGGCTTCCAGCCGAAGCGGAATCTTTAGAAACAGTTTAGTGCTCGACTAGTGCATGGTGCTACCCTATTTGTCTCACTTATTAATTTCTATCTCATAGTAAAGTAAACATCTCATTTTCATTGTTAGTTCTCAGCTCACTAAATAATAGTCTGTAATTACCAGACATTCTTGCTAGCCAACGGCATGGTATCATCACAGTGTAATAAAATTATAAGTGCATGTACGTGTTGAATCAAACAAGAGGTTTATTATTTCCCTAACCGTACCCGTATCCGTAACCTAATGAGTCCACAATTTGGGCTGGGAAGATCTAATGATCGCCAGGAGCTACGTGTCGCCCTGTGCCTTCAGAAAGCACTCCCAAATTGTCGCAGAGCTTAAGCAATTATTTTCATAATAAAAATATACTAAATAAAGTAACAGAGAGAAAAGTAAACAGTAATTGAAGCTAGATAAAATCTATTAACATTTCTCAACAATGTTTCTCATTTTATACATGGTTACAACAATAAATAACTACCTGTCTTAGTTTACAATCACAGTTAATCATTTGTTGTTCATGTTATTATTTTCCCTCGCAAATCAAATTCAATTTGAGCAACACATTTAGCACCATCGAGGGGACATGAGTTTTTGTCGTAAACCTAGGCTCGAAATAATGAAAATAAAATAATGCTGACGTCATGTTGACGTTAATACAAAACAAAATAAAATCAACTAAATAATAATCACGAAATTTCCCCGAGTGACTCTACATTATCTTTAGATTAAATTCAGTTTGCTTATTAAATAATGCTGTCAAGCTAAACATTTGATGCATTAGTAGTGGTGCAGGAACACATTGGGAGTGATTCAAGGGTCCTTGATCCAAGCCACAAAACTGCATATATGTTAGGGATGTGATTAGGAGTTTCTCTCCATTTAGCTGACTACTGATTCTTTCATTAACATGTATGCAATAATAAAACTGTCAAAGAAATGGTTGGATAATCAATCATAGCTTATTATATTTTACATTAATTAGACAATGTAGGTAACCTATAAATAGACAGATAATGAGACTGAGCATGTAGTATTGATTAAATGTAAGTTAGGAAGCTGCAAGTAATTATCTATTTAATTATTTAAATTAATTAATGCCAATAATTTTTGGTAATGGCTAAATTATTATTTGTTACACAGCAAGTGACACTGCCTGGTTGCAAATACAATTTACACATTACAAATTGAGTTTAAATCAGTTATATCCAGCCTTAAGGGTTGCACTGAGTTAGGATAGGGAACACATAATTTTCTTTGATGAGCTGAGATTTGGAAACAATCCATTGATAACAAAGGTGATTACTTGTTGGAAGATTCAGAGATCAGAGTCAGCTAGAGGCCTCAAGAAAAGATCATGTCAAAGGAAACTGCAGCATTCAGTCCACACCTTAATAGTGTTTGATTATGATACAGTTAATTAAAGTTAACTAGAGGTGTTAATGAATCAAAGCAGTTAGTAATTGTACATCCCTACCTGCACTTAACACAGAATTACATTAAAAAATAATTGATCAACATGAGTTAGAGCTTGGTAGTGGATGCTACAATAGCCAACTTCTCCACCACCATTATCACAAATAATATTTAGCTGAGTTGCATGTCTAATAATTTAAAGAAAGATAAATAACCACTGAAGTCTGATAAAAGTTTATTAATAATGATCTCCTTTACAACCTATATTCATTATAACATTAGACTGGTATTTGAATACAAATAAAAATTCTTATAGGTCTCTAATTAATAATCCTTTTGTGACAAATGATGTTTTAAATTTAAATTTCTTTTCTGGCTTTGATTTGATCAAAGCCAAGCAAATTACTTTAACCTGAACATATTTTTTGCTGTATTCTTTTTTGGACCAGTTTGACATAAAATTTAATTGATAATAAATGTTGTACAAATAAGAAATCACTAAATAAATTCTAATTAAATAATTTACTCTAGTAAATTTTGTGGTCAGGAAGAGAGCCTTTACTTTTGCCCTCTTCTACCTATGTGAGGCTAACAAGAATGCATTCTGTCACAGTAATGTTTATGTATAAAGAATATTTTCCCATTTTGTATTAGTGAAAAATGAATTAAATGCATGGAATGTTTTATTAGGAAACATTGGTGAAAGTGAATTATTTACAATAATTGCAGATATTTATTATTAGAAACATGTGGATTTTTTTACAAGAAAAAATAGCAATGTATTTGAAAAACAAAAGATGCAATTGCTTTTATCATGTAAGTTTATATGTAAGATTATATGCCTGTAATGTTTAAGTATGGCAAATATTTTCCATTTTTTTTAGCAAAAAATGAATTAAATGCATGGAATTTTTTCAATGAAATAGCAGCTCATTTGAAAAATGAGATGTAGCTCTTTGCATGTAATGTATATACCCCTGAAAAACAAATTAATTACAATGATTGTGGATGTTAATCATTAGAACATGTGTAATTTTGTACAATGAAAAATAGCAATGCATTTGAAAGATAGAAATGTAACCCCTTTCATGTAGTGTTTAAATTTCCTGAAGCAAATTAATTTACAACAATTGTGTTAATCACTAGAAGAAGCATATTGAATTTTTTAAAGTGAAAAAATTTTATTTGAAAAAACAAAGGACACAACTGTCTTTATCATGTGAGTCTATATTTAATATGCCTGTAATGCTACACTTTTCTCACAAGTCTCTATCATTTGACCACAGTTACTTCCCAATTATGTGCATCATTACCAGGATATGGCATCAAAAATGAATAAATATATATAGTCATACTATATCAGACAGGCATATATAGTCATTATTGGTTAAGAAATTTTGTTTTTCATACTATGAAATGCAACTGAGTGGCTTAGTGTGATTTCATTAAAAGTTTAGGTTGAGTCTACAAAAATAAGATGCCTGTGTGTGCATACAGGGATACCATATTGTGTGTGTCAACACATCAGTAGTTTTTTATCATATGCACAAGCTAACTTGATATAATTGAATAATATATGATGTTTCTAGCTTATAATATTGACAAATGATTTAATAAATTTTTGGAAAATATCTGAAGATATTAATGATCATGCCAATTCTAAAACGGAAAATTTGTTTACAATATGAGGAAAGCCTATCAGATTTGCCAATTTCAAAAAATGAGCATAAATTGCTCGGAATGTGTATAATTGAATCTAAGTCAGACTGATTTATTCAAACTCAACTAAATTGACTTTGTATCTGCATTAAATCTTCCTTTAATAAATATCTTTGACATATTGTTTATTTGTTGAATAAATAATCTGTAAAATAACTGTTTTAAATCATCATGTGGTCATCAAATACGAAAAATTCTGATGGTAATAATTTTGTTTAAATTCAATGGTAAATTAATTTAGTTGTACATGCTTCAGCTCAATTAACTTGAATCGAATATATTTAGTTCCTCTCTCATGAAATAGTGGCTAAGATTTTCTCACCGAAAGTACTGAGTTTATTGGTACTAAATCCCCTGATTTAAGCTAACGTTTTTTAAGTCATTTTGCATTGGAAAATATCGGTGGAGGTGCGTGTGGAAAGACGCGTAAGAAATATAAGCTGCTAGAGTAATATACTGAGAAACACGTTAAAGTACATAAAACTTTTTTATAATAATGGTATGGAGTAGTAACTTCGTAAAATTAATGTGATTGTAAGCTATATATATATATATATATATATATATATATATATATAT